>JAODAL010022203.1:0-65281 GCA_025379985.1 Phyllomedusa bahiana | reverse complement strand
GTCAATCAAGAGGACATAGTTCTGCCCTCTTTTTTGCCCCTTCCCCTCTTATCCTCAAGAGCAGTCGTTACATTGTTTAGACAATGTCAGGGCCGTTCGGATCTACCTCTCTGCTACAGAATCCTTTAGACGCTCTGAAGCCCTATTTGTCATCCCAGAGGGTCTGTGCAGAGGCCTGGTGGCTTCTAAGGCCACCATTGCCAGCTGGATCTGGTCTGCAATTTTGGAAGTCTATTGGTCTAAGGGAGAACTCCTTCTGTTTCGGATCACCGCTCATTCCATATGAGCGTTGGTGCCTCCTTGGCGGTTAGGCATCAAGCTTCAGCGTTACAGGTTTGCAAATCTACCACCTGGGCTAAGGGCCATACTTTTTTCTAAGTTCTACCAAACCCTGGCCTCATCTGACGCAAACCTCGGACATAAGGTACTTCAGGCAGCAGTGTGCTAAGGGATGCCACTGCTGATAAATCTTTTAATTGTTACCTATTTTGTCTCCCACTCTCTCAGACTGCTCTTGGATATTGCAAGATGATGTGTCCCCAATGATACTGGTGAGAAATTTGGATTTTTGTACTTACCATAAAATCCTTTTCTCATCCAATTCATTGAGGGACACAGGTCCCTCCCTCTTTTTTTTTTTTCTTCATGGAATCAGATTTTTTGGTTTACCTCTCAGCCACGGCTTTTGTACCAACTGATTAGCCTGGCATCAGCAGGAGGGATATAGTCCATCAGGCCCAACACGTTTGGTCTGCTTAGTGTAAGCCTCTTTGGGCAAGGGCCTGTACCCAAGGTGCTGTGTTCCCCAATGAATCGGACCAGAAAATGATTTTATGGGAAGTACAAAAATCAATTATTATGTTGGTGTAGAAACCCTTTCTTTTAGCTATAGAGGACGCCCCCTTGTTATGGTATAATATGGTATAGTATTCCCCCCATTAACTTTCTTAAATTATGTGCTGAAGACCATCCACTAGTTTTGTATTTTGTCCTTGAACTTGGCTTATTTAATCAGTATTGTTCTGTAGGTGAGATCTCCAGAAGTGACCCAGAATTCTTCCTTCGGTAGTAAAGGAGATTGTGACCCCGTTGTACAGATAGTGACACCACATCTGGAAGATAGGGTCTGTTCTGGAGACTTCACCTACGAGAGAGTTAGAGGACTTCATTTGTATGGTCCAAGGGAAAGAAGAAACATGATTGAAAAGTTTATAAATATGTTACAGGAGGGGAAAAGAGAAAGGAAGGATATGTTACAGGAGGTACAAAGGGAAATTGGAGGCATGATTGAAACCTTTACATATATTATGTTACAGGAGGTAAGTAGGGAAAGGGGGAGGGGGACATGATGGAAACCTTTATAAATGTTTCAGGAGAGGAGAGAAGAAAGGAAAGGGAGGACATAACCAAAATCTTTACACATGTTAGAGGAGTAAAGAGGAGAAAGGTAGTACATGATGAAAACCCTTACATATGTTACAGGATATAAATAATGAAAACATTTATATACAGTAGATTATAGAAGGGAAGGACATGATGAAAAGATTAAAGGAAAGGGAGGACGTGATGAAAACCTTTACATTTGTTGGAGGAAGGAAGAAAGTAACCACATGAACAATTTATATTTATATAAATTAATCATGGCTTCGGGGGGACATGATTAATTTATATAAATATATAAATGGTCCCTACAAAAAGTATGGGGAAAATTATTTCAAGTGAAGCCCCCTCAAAAGAACAAGGGGACATTCCCTTCGACTAGAGAAAAAAGGATTAAAATTCTCCAGAGGAGAAGAGCGTTCTTCACTGTAAGAACTGTGAATCTGTGGAATAGCTGCCTGAGAAGCTGGTCACAGCAGGAACTGTAGAGAGTTTCAAGAAAGGCTTAGATACCTACCTGAAACTAAAGAATATTAATGTGTACATAGCTATGTAAAATTCTGGATCCTGGGTGGGAGGTTCTGGGGTCAGAGATATGGTCTCCACTGGAGCAGATTGGTTCTTGCCTTGTGGGTTCCAGGGCATTAACCAGTGGTGAGGCTGACATAATGTCCTTGTCTCTCTCCCTTCACCCACACTTCCCCCACCCTTGGTTGAACTCGATGGGCATGTGTCTTCTTTCAACCCTACCAACTATGTAACAAGGGAGAACATTGAAATTAGTTGAGGGCAGCCAGTAATGTCACATAATTAATTTTTCTGGAATAGACTTCCCGAAGTTGGTTGTTGTAAAATCAACAGCGAGAGACATAAAAAAGCATGAAATGACCAGATATCAACCTAAAGTAAAACTAATACAAAAAATTCAAGCCTCCACACTGAACCATTTCCACCCATTTACTTGGTTCCTTGTCTCTCCTCCTCGGTATAAACGGATGACTCCCCATCTCCATGCTCCTATAACATTACTATGGCTGCATTGATTCCCATGATACATAACTGACCATACTGGGGGCTTGATCTGCAGGTTTTTCCGCTGCTCAGTTTCATCACTTGGAAGCTCCTGAAGCTCTTACACAGGACGCTGAATTCCTCCTATTATGGATTTCCTCTTTTATCAGTGACTTGTTAGATAATAAAGATGATAGAAAATAGAGAATTTACCTCTCTGGTCACCAGGTGGATGATCTCCAAGGTGAAGTCTAATATTCTTCTGGTGATCTCATTCCTGTCCGAGTCCATCCTTGGTGGGTTATTCAGGAGAAGAAACGCTGTGTATGAGAATAGGAGAAAACTGGATGAACTGGAAGGTTTCTAGTCCTGCAGGTCCTTACTTACCCTTTAACCCCTTAACGACCTTGGGCGTATCAGTACGTCCCAGGGCCGCTAAAGGGCTTTGCAGGGGGATCGCTCTGTGACCCCCCCCGCACAGCCGCCGGGTGTTAGCGGCAAATCGCCGCTAAAACCCGGCAGTAACAGCGCCGCCGGGTGGCTCCGCCCACTGGCGCTGTTTTACCCATCAGGCGCCGCGGAAAATATGGCCGCGACATCTGAATTAACGCCGATCGGTGCCGCACAATCACCGGGCATTGTGGTGGGGAGCCTTGTGAAGGCTCCCGTCACTTACCCTGGCCGGTTTCCCCACTTCCGTCCACAGACAGGAAGTGGGGAAACCGCCATCTTTGTACTCCCAATGCATTGCCTATGCAAAGCATTAGGTTGTATTAACAAACGCGCCACCTATGGTCAAGTACCATGGGTGGCCTCAATGTTACAGAAAAAAAATAAATAAAGGTTTTTTTTTTTTTACTTTAAAATTTTAATTTAAGGTTCAAATCACCCCCCTTTACCCTTTTACAAATAAAATATTAAAATAATAAAAAAGTTACACAAAATTTGGTATCGCCGCGTCCGAAAAAGTCTGATCTATAAAAATATAACATTTTTTAAATCCCGTACGCTGAACACCGTTGAAGAAAAAAAATTCCAAACGCCAAATTGCGTTTTTTTGATCATTTTAATGTCACTCAAAAAATGGAATAAAAATGATCAAAAAAGTCGCATGCATTCCAAACTGCTAGCGATAAAAAGTACACTTCAGCCCGCAAAAAACGATTAAATTTTTCCCCATCTACATAGCGGTAGGAGAGCTTGTTTTTTTTTGTTTTTTTTTGCGGGAATATGATGAACCTTTTAATGGTGACACTGATCGTACCATACAATATACTGGGAAATCCCCCAAGAATTGTCTGTTGGGTAGAATTGTGAAAAATAGAAAAAAAAAAAGCACAATTTATGCCTGGTTCCAAAACTGTTAAGTCCACGTTTGGGAATGAGTTTTAACACTTTGGATTTTTTTTTTTAAAGGCTTTGGAAAGTCTGGCGAGGGCGCAGGGCTCCGCGAAAGTTGGGCGAGGGGCAGGGCTCCGCGAAAGCTGGGCAGGAGCAGGGCTCCGCGAAGCTGGCGAGGAGCAGGCTCCCGAAAGCGGGCGAGGAGCAGGGCTCCGCGAAAGCTGGGCGAGGAGCAGGCTCCGCGAAGGCGGGCGAGGAGCAGGCTCCGCGAAGGCTGGCGAAGAGCAGGGCTCCGCGAAGGCTGGGCGAGGAGCAGGGGTCAGCGAAGGCTGGGCGAGGAGCAGGGGTCAGCGAAGGCTGGGGAGGAGCAGGGGGCCCGCAAAGCTGGGCGAGACAGGGTCCCGGAAAGCTGGGCGAGGAGCAGGGGTCCGCGAAAGCTGGGCGATGAGCATGGTCCGCGAAAGCTGGGCGAGGAGCAGGGGTCCGCGAAAGCTGGCGAGGATCAGGGGTCCCAGCTAAAGCCCTGGGCGAGGCGTAGGGGTCGCGAAAGTCTGGGCGAGGAGCAGGGGCTCCGCGAAAGCTGGGCGAGTAGCAGGGGCTCCGCGAAAGCTGGGCGAGGAAGCAGGGCTTCCGCGAAAGCTGAGGTGAAGGGCGAGGAGCAGAGGGTCAAGCGAAAGCTGGCGAGGAGCTGGGCTAAGCGAAAGCTGGGCCGAAGCGCAGGGTCCGCGAAAAGCTGGCAAGGCGCAGGGCTCCGCGAAAGCTGGGCGAGGAGCAGGGGTCAGCGAAAGCTGGGCGAGGCGGTATTCTCACAGGTTAATCTGAAATTTAGACTGTGAGCCCCAGTGGGGACAGGGAGCAACGTGGACTCAGAGACATATGTCTGTACTACGCAACTGAATATAACAGCGTTTATTTCTATATAAGACGAATGAAATAAAGACAATAGTCCCAGCCCTTCCCTCCACATTGCAGACTGCCAATGTTACAAAAACCCGCACCATAACTATACCCCCTCCAAGAGGAGCACCTCCCTGCCGCCGCTACACAGAAGAGGGAAGGGGTTAATAACCCTGGCAGGGGTGGACGTTGGGTTCTCCAATAGCAAGTGTCCATCTCTCACTGATATCAGGAGGGGAGGGACGCTGGACGTGACACGTTAACCCACACCGACAGCATAGCTGACTGCAATTACTGAACCGCACAGACCTCCCCATGTAACCTCACTCACCTGGCCCACTGGAGATCCTGGAAATCTGACAATCACGCGGCACCATGAGAGACTGCCAGGCCTTGTGTTACTAACTGCAAAGGAGTGGCAGACCTGTGATGATGTCCATCGACCATAGTGATCAGTCAAATGAGGGGTCGTGGACAAGAAGTGTGGATGAAGACTGTGAGGATGGTCATGTGACATGAGGGGCGGGGGTCAGCGTGTGGTGATGAAGACCTGTGATACGTCACCACCATTTGGGTCAAGTCACATTGAGGGGGCGGGGGTCAGCAGTGGTGGATGAAAGACCTGTGAGATTGGTCATGTGACATGGAGGGCGGGGTCAGCAGTGGGTAAGAGCATAGTTGCCAACTTTCGAAAATGAAAAAGCAGGAGAATGTAATGAGGGCGGCGCGCTAAGCGGTCTGCCGCTGCAAAAATTGACATGGGACAGCCCCCATCTTAGTGGTATCCACGCCCCTTCAAAAAGCCACCCGCACTCCACCTAACTGCATAACATGCTTTGAAGGAAAGACAGGTAAGAAGCCCTTATAGCCAGTTAAGTAAGCCCCCTCCATAATGCAGGTAGTGGCCCTTACAGGCCGGTAATCCCCTGAACCAAGTAGAATTCCCCTCTGGTAGCCAGGTAGAGCAAATTTGTAGCCAGGTAGATGCCCCCCTTTGTTAGCCATGTATGTGCCCCCCATTGTTAGCCCAGGTAGGTGCCCCCCCATTGTTAGCCAAGGTATGTTCCCCCATTGTTACCAGGTTGTCCACGCCATGTCAGCCAGGTAGGTGCCCCCATCTGTTTGGCTCGGGTAGTGCCCCATCTGTGTGCCAGGTAGGTGCCCCTATTGTATGCCACAGTAGTTAGTCCCCTCTTTGCCAGGTAGATGTCCCCCTCTGTTGCCAGGTAGTATGTCCCCTTTCTGTTTTTTTTGCCAGGTAGTGCCCCCTATCATGTTAGCCAGGTAGTGCCCCATCTTGTTAGCCAGTAGTGCCGCCCCCTCTGTTTGCCAGGTAGATGTCCCCTCTGTTGCAGGTAGATGCCCCCACGTTGCACGATGTAGTGCCGACCCTCGAGTTGCAGGTAGTGGCCCCCTTTGTTGCCAGGTAGATGGTGTCCCCTCTGTTTGCCTAGGTAGTGCCCCCTCTGTTTCCCCAGTGTAGAGCCCCCTCTGGTTTGCCAGGTAGTTGCTCTCTCTGTTACAGCCAGGTAGAGCCCTAAAGCTAATAAAAATCAATAATAAAATCCACTTACCCTTACCAGAGTCTCCTTGAGCAAGCGCTGCCAAAGCTTCCCTGCCCGATCTCTTCAGCGGCGCAGGAGAAGTGAGAGAGCAAGCCGCGCGTCACTCCCCTGCAGCGCAGCTTACACTCCCCTGCGCCGCTACCTGTAATGTGCGGTGCACCCACCGGCGCCGGACATACAGGGGGAGGAGGGAGAGGGAGTCGATCCACCTGCTGCCTCCACGCCCTGCACAGTGAGACATGGCTGGCGGGTGAGCGGGCCGGCTGCCAGCCGTCTTTCACCCTACCCCCACACCCATCGGCTGCCCCCCCGCTGTTGACCCCCTCTCTCCCCCCGCACCCCCGCCGTGCCCGCCCCCCCCGCGCGCTTCCGGCGGACCTCTCGCCCCCCCACCCGGCCTGTAGGACGCCCGCGTGCGCAAAGAGTAGCGCACCAGGCGTGCACTCTTGCGCCGGTCGGTAATTTAAAGAGACCCCCGCCGCCTGCCGGCGGCCGGGAGGAATGCCAACTTACACCCCCGGAGGAGGCGGAAGGGGACCCCAAATATAGCGGACCCCCCGCCAACACGGGAGATTGGCATGTATGGGTAAGAGAGCAGATGAAAGGCTGTCCTCCATAGTAAACCCCCTTATATTCATCATTCTGATGGCATATAATGGCCTTCCCCTCAGTAGTCCACTGTCGCCTTCCTGTTATTTGTCTGCAACTTCCAGCAATCTCCCTGTCGCCCCAACCAACACTACTTTACTGAGGAATGAACAGGCAAGGAAAGCAACCAGCGAGGGTGGACAACCCGCCTTCCCCTATTTCCTAAAATATTGGTGCCCAATAGGTATTAAAACGTCCTCAGACTAAACAGCCGCGGCGTCCTCTTTTTGTTCGTGCTGCATTCGTCAATTATATAGTGAAAGTATCTCCCTGTGTTTACATAAATGTGGCCCATGTTAATTTACCGAAGGACACCGAACCTCACACAATGAAGATGCCGGGATTAGTTTCACCAGTTTGTGACACGTTCTGCCGAGCAACAATTCATAAATGTATCTAATCTTGTTTAATGGTGGCGCCCCTTAAGAAATGGCGCAGACAGAAGCTCCATGATGTGGACGGTGCATTGTTTTTTTGGGTCCACATCTTTTATACAATTGTCAGACAGTGGGCGACAGCATATATTATTTTAACCTACAACACTCATAAAAACTGGTGCAGCTCATTTCATACCTCTGGCCCAATTGTGTACTCTTCCCCTGCAAAGAAAGCCCCGGTCCTGAGAAGTCCTAATAGCAGCGGTGCTAACCAGTGCTGGGGGCAGGCCCAGTGCGAAGATGGGCGGTGCCATTACTGATAGGGGCGGTGCTATAGCTGATGGTGGAGGACCCAGTGCGGAGATAGGAGGTGCTAAATCTGATGGTGGAGGACCCAGTGCGGAGATAGGTGGTGCCAGTACTGATAAGGATCGATGCAATATCGATGGTGAGGCCCATTGCGAGATAGGCAAGTGCCAGTACTGATAGGAGCGATGCTAGAGATGATGGTGGGAGTAGCCCAGTGTGGAAGATAGTCGAGGTTGCCATTTTACTGATAGTGCGGTGGCTATAGTTTAGAATGGTGGGAGGACCCATTGTGGAGATAGGTGCTTGCCACATGCTGTTAATTAACACCAACTATATAAATAAATTGGCTGTAGTCTAATATAATAGTCCCAAACAAGTTATATAAACTGAATGTAACCAAGGCTCCAGGCCCAGAATGGCTTATACCCAAGAGTTCTTATATAGAGCTTCAGCTTCGTTTTTATACTCTATACACCCAGAACTGATGGAGATTCTCTGGTGACTGGTATAGTGCCAGGAGACTGGCGCGAGGCAAAATGTGCTTCCCATCTTCAAAAAAAGGCTCCAAATCTTGCCCAGGTAATTATAGACCAGTAAGTTTACGATTTATTGTAGGAAAACTGTTTGAGGGGCTCATAAGGGACTATATACAGGAATATGTAGGAATATAACATAACAATAAGTCATTGCCAGCATGGTTTTACTGAGGACAGAAGTTGTCAGACCAACCTGATCTGTTTTATGAAGAGGTGAGTAGAGGTTTAGATAGCAGGGCAGCTGTGAATATAGTGTTTTTTGACTTTCCAAAGAAGCGTGACACTGTCCCTCATAAGCATCTACAGGC
This sequence comes from Phyllomedusa bahiana, assembly GCA_025379985.1. NCBI lineage: Eukaryota > Metazoa > Chordata > Amphibia > Anura > Hylidae > Phyllomedusa > Phyllomedusa bahiana. The sequence continues at coordinate 56,909 of JAODAL010022203.1, read as the reverse complement.
AGTCCCCAGGTTACATATTGGTTAGGGACTGTAGGTTCATTCTTAAGTTGAATTTGTATGTAAGTCGGAAACTCAATATATTCTTAGTACATGTATGGTGTGTACTATAGCTAGGCATATGTCCCCCAAAGCAGTATATGTCCCCCCATAGCAGCTATAGGCTTGGTATAGGACCCTCATAGCAGGTAAAGGTCCCTCATAGCAGTTAAAGGTCCCCATAGCAGTATGGGCATGTAAGGTCCCCCATAGGCAGGTATATATCCCCCATATGCAGTATAGGCAGGTATGTCCCCCACAGTATGGTATATATGTCCCCCATAGCAGTAATATGCGGTAAGTCCCCCATAGCAGGTTATATGTCCCCCATAGGCAGGTAATATGCAGGTATGTCCCTCAATGTATGTATATGCAGGTATGTCCCCCATAGGTAGGTATAGGCAGGTATGTCCCCCATAAAGAGGTATAGCAGGTATGACCCCCATAAGCAGTAATAGGCATGTATGTCCCCCATAATAGGTATAGGCAGGTATGTGCCCCATAGATAGGTATAGGCAGGTATGTCCCCATAGATAGGTATAGGCAGGTATGTCCCCCATGATAGTATATTTGGCAGGTTGTCCCCCATAGATAGAGAATAGGCAGGTAGTCCCCTATAGGGTAGCTATAGGCAGTATGTCCCCCATAGTTATCTATAGCAGGTATGTCCCCATAGATATTTTAATAGCAGGTATGTTCCCCATAGAAAAGGTATAGAGCAGGTGCTTATTAAAAAAAAATACTCACCTCGCTCCCGCCGCTGCTCCGTAGGCTTACCTGCGACTCCGTCATCCTCCACTCTCATCTTCGACACAGGCCGGTGATGCCATCGGCCGCGCAGTGAGTTCTAATTGCGGAAGAAGGGAGCGCTCGCTCTCTGCTCTGCAATAGAGAGGCTTTTCGGCTCGTATCGCTTCCGGGAGGAGTCTCATACAGCCGAAGCGATCCCACTGGTGCCTCGGTGCCATTGGCAGTGCCCAGACGTCCGACGGGACCGTAGAGTCAGCTGTAGCTCTCTCACAGGAGAGTCGCATGCAGCTGCAAGATCGTTGACAGAGCGCCCGGGCCACCGCAGCGCCCGGGACGCTGATTCTGCTGGTCCCGTTGGCTTGCGTTGTTCCGGTCCCCATTCTTAACTAGGGGACAGACGTAAGTCGGAACGACTTAAGTCGGGGACTGCCTGTATAGGGTAAATTAACCACTTAGCGCCGGAGCCAGTTTCGACAATTTTACCTTCCATTTGATTCAAAGATTGTTTTCGCGTGACACATTGTGCTTTAAGTTAGTAAGAAATTTTGGTCCATACAATCCGTGTTAATTTGTGAAACATATCAAAATATCATGAAAATTTGGAAAAATTTGCCATTTTCAAAGTTCAAGAATTTCTATGGGTAAGACAGAACTATTTTGAGTAGCATAACTAGCATCTACCATATGTCCACTGTAGGTTGGCATTGTTTTTATTTTTATTTTTTTTACCACATTAGGGGGCTTAGAAATTTAGTAGTCATTTTTCACATTTTCAAGAAAATTTGCAAAATAGATTTTTTTAGGGCCAGTCCAGTTCTTGCATGGCTTTGAGGGGCCTGTATGTTAGATACCCCCATAAATGACCCCATCTAAGAAACTATACCCCTTTAAAGTATTTTAAAAAAGCATTTAGGGAAGTATTTACCTCTTTGAGGTATTTCACACAGAAATTAAAGCAAAGTTGAGGTGAAATTTTCAAAATTCACTTTTTTTGTAGATTTTAAATTTGTATCCATTATTCACTGGAACACTGTAGACGTGACCAGGTAAATGAAACTCCACATCAATTCCCCAGATTCTGCCATTTCCAGAGATATCCTGTATGTGGCCCTCGTGAACTATTTGGCTCAACCACAAGCCCCAGAATAGGAGGAACCCCTCTGCGGTCTCATTTTCATTACGATTTTATTTAGGCGACATTTCAGGTTTGCGAACACCCTGAAGTGCTAAAACTTAATAAACTCCCCTAAAGAGACCACCCCTACCCCCCCCTATTAATTGGAAATTGTAACCCCTTGAGTAATATACCAGGGTTTGTATGAGTATTATCGACCCCATAGGATTTCATACAACTTTTTTAGCATTAGCTCTGAAAATGAAAAAAAAAATTTTCCAACAATCTGCAGATTTCAGCTGAAAAATGTTAAATTTTTGACATGGATCCTGAAAAAAACGCATCCCAAATATTGTATACTACTATTTCTTCAAGTTTGGCAATACCCTAATATGTGGGTGTAACTACTGCTGTTTGGACGCATGGAAGGCTACAAGGGAGGAAGCGCTATTTGGCTTTTGGAACACAGATTTTGGTGGGGCCTTTACAAAGCCCCCAAAGTAGCAGAGCAGGTGACACCTTCCAGAAGTTCAACTCATTTTGGATTCAACACCCCTCATGGATCTCATCTAGGGGTGTATTGTGCATTTTGGGTGTACAGGTGTTCCATAGTTTTTTCTCACTGGGCCATGAAAATGGGGGGAAAAAGACGCAGTTCCGCCATTATTTTTTGGGCTTCATTTATTCTTTCTCAACAAGCTTTATTGAATCAACAATATAAAGCACAATATATATAAACAGATGATCATATCTCAAAACAGATTGTAAACATTAAATCTCTGCCCTTTCACAACTTACTCCTCATTATGAACCAACACTTAGTATCTAAAGTTTGTCTCAATGCAATAGTCTTACTTCCACTGACATGATACATATAATTCCTACCCCTCTCCCACCGAACCGCCCCAAAACCTTCTGCATGCGGTCCACCAGGAGAGCGGCAGGTTACAAACATATCAAGGTATGGCATGTCCATCACTGTCAGTTGTAAAGAAAAAATAAAGAAAAAAAAAAGGGAGAAAATATAGTCCACCGGTGAAAGAGGGAGAGACAGTAGAGGGCGATGAGAAAAAAGCAAACCTATTAAACACTTTTTTCTCCACTGTATTTACCGAGGAGGATGAGCTTCCTGTTGATGAGCAAAGAGAGGAGGTAAACTCCAATCTAAATGTTTCATCTGTCTAAATCCCAGGTAAGAGTGCAGCAGCTCCGTCCTAAGAAGGTTAAAAAAAGACAAGTGATGCCCCAGGGTCCCGATGGGCAAACACCTCACATTTCCTAAGGGAGTTTAAGTGATGTCATGATGGCCCGCTATTCTTAATATTTAGGACTGTCTACTAATGGGGTATGTTCCACAACATGTGGTGCATAGCATAAATGTGGTTGCCAATATACAATAAGGTGGTCAAAAGTGATCCAGGAAACTATAGGCCGGTAAGTTTTGACCTCTGTTTTTGTAGGTAAAATGTTTTTGAAGTTTTTCTCAATGATCTATCCTGAGAGTATTCTCACTGAAAATAAATGTATAACGCTGTTTCCAGCACATGGGTTTATTATGAAGGATGCGGCCTTGTCAGACAAATCCATCAGTTCTATGAGGAAGTCAGTGCTACACTGGATCGGGGATGAGGCACTGGATGTCATATATCAAGATTATTTTTCTAAATTATTTTGAATAAGGTGCCACATAAAAGGTTGGTAAGTAAAATGAGAATGGGCTTGGACGTGTGGGAAATGGTGTGTTGCAATTGGGTAAGCAACTGGCTTCACTGTATAGAAATACAAAGGGCATAATTAACGGTACATACTCTTGACTGGATTGCTGTTACTAGTTTGGGTACCCACAAGGGGTCAGTATTGGGCCCTATCCTCTTCAACCATTTTCATTAATGATCTTACACAGGGATTGCACAGTAGAATTATTATCTTTGCTAGATGATACTTTAAGTCTGTAAAGTAATCAAGCACAAAAGAGTGATATAATTTTTGTTTTTACAAAGGGATCATGGATAAGTTGGATGCCATGGGCAGGGAATGGTCAGATTGAGGTTTAACACAGAGATAAATGCAAAAGGTTATGCACATGGGAAGGAAAAATCCATAACATGATACATGTTAAATGGCTAAAAGGCTGGGTAAAAGTGACATGGAGTATATGGGACTTGGGAATCAGGTGGACCGAAAACTTTGAATGTAACAGCCAGTTGTGAGACAGCCAGCTGCCAGGCAAATAGGATCATGGGGTGCATTTAAAAGGGGCAATAAGACGATGATGATAAACATTACCTTCTCCCATTATACAAGTTCACTGGTTAGACCACACATGGACTATTGTGTACAGTTTTGGGCACCAGTACACAGGACAGACCTTGTAGAGCTGGAACAGGTACAAAGGCGGGCAACAAAACTCTTAACAGGAATGGGTGGACTACAAGACCCAGAAAGATTAGCAAGATTGGGTTATTTAGTTTAGAGAAAAGACGGCTTCGGGGGGACATAATAAATATGTTTAAATACATCAAAGGTCAATATAGAGATCTCTCCCAAGATTTATTTATACCAGGGCTGTATCTAGAACAAGGGGGCCTCCTCTACGTCTTGAGGAACGAAAGTTTCTACATAAACATAGAAAGGGATTCTTTACTGTAAGAGCAGTGAGACTGTGGAACTCTCTGCCAGAGGAACTTGTCATGGTGAATTCACTAACAGAGTTCCAAAAGGGTTTGGATGCATTTCTGGAGCGTAATAATATAACAAGTTATAGTGTCTAGGATTCTGGAGAGGGGTCATTGATCCAGGGATTTTTCCGATTGCCAGATTGGAGTCGGAAAGGAATTTTTCCCTAAAATGAGGACAATTGGCTTCTACCTCATTGGGGTTTTTTGCCTTCCTCTGGATCAACACCTTAGCACAACAGGCTGAACTGGATGGACGTCTCGTCTTTTTTCGGCCTTACAAACTATGAAACTATGAAAGGGGAGAAGAATAAGCTTCAAAAGTAAGATAATATAACTGGTAAACTAATTCAGACGCGACAGAGTGCCCAACACAGCTAGGCGACACCAAACATTTGCTCAAAAAGCACGATCTTATGCAACAGTTTCAGAGGAGAAGGGAAGAAGAAGAGCATGGGTCAACTAGATCACATAAGCCTAATCAGCACGCGGACCTGTAATCAGGAGACTCCACAAAGATCATCCACTCGCTCCATATTCTATAGAACCTATCCAGGGAGTTTTCATTCTCTGCCCTCAGTTCCTCCATTCTTTGGATGTGAAAAATTTCTTTAAACCAATCGTTAATGGATGGGACCTGAGTAGTTCTCCAGATCCTAGGGATCAGCACTCTAGCTGCTGCCAACAGAAGAGGCAATAGCCCCCCCTTTAGGGTCCACATGGGTAGAGGTAACATGGAAAGGAGGCGACCCCGCGGGTCATTCTGCAACCAAATACCCGTGATCTTTGCAATCACCTCAATAATCTTAGCCCAATATGGTTGTATGTCTGCACAGCCCCACCAAATATGCACCATGGTGCCCGGCTCCTTTCCACATCTCCAACATGTGGCCGGGACTGTTGGATACAACACATGCAGTAAAGTTGGGACCCTGTACCATCTTGAGAGTATTTTATAGTTGAGCTCCTGAATACGACAGGAAACCGAGGTCCCGTGCGCCAAGGAGCACGCTTTGGTCCAATCCTCCTCAGTCGATCTAACACCCAGTTCTCTATCCCAACCATCTCGAAATACAGGTCTACTACGAGACACGTTATCTAAAAGCATGTCATATACCTCTGAGATGGTGTGCTTTGGAGCACACTGTTGAATGCACAGGGCCTCAAATCTCGAGGGGTCCCTAGCCAGATCAAGCCTAGTTCTATTGGTATCGAAGTAGTGCTTGAGCTGCATGTACTGTAGCCACACATTCGGAGTTCGGTTCTGTGGAGCCACTCCTTCGCTATATGGCTTAAAGATGGCGTTTATGGCGAAACTACTGATTGTCAGTGGTCGCCTCTCTACATTGTCCCGATATAGAAGACAAGGCGCAGAAACTTGCAGGTCGGGGTTACCTTTAATTGGCATTAGCGGTCCACCGGGGGCATATAACTTATATTGCACCCCGTACTTTCTAAAGACAGACATGGTGACCCTTGAGACCAACGGCAGAGAAGACAACTTGAAGTCCCTAAGGTAGGGCAATGTCCAGGGCAGAAAAGTCAGCGACCCAGCATACATAGCATCTTCCAGTTGCACCCAAGATTTTGAGGACTTAGCATGGAACCAGTCTAGCACTCTGGCCGCAATCGCAGCTACATAATATGATTTCAGGTCAGGGAGGGCCAGCCCACCATCCCTCTTGTGTCTAATTAGAATGTCCCTGGCGATCCTCGGTCTCGCATTTCCCCAAACAAACCTACCAAAACAGCTGTTTAGGTCTCGGAAGAGGCTAATAGGAAGGGCAACTGGGAGAGTCTGGAACAAATACAGGAGCCTGGGGAGGACATTCATTTTAAGAATATTAATGCAACCCGTCCAGGAAAACTCCTTCCGGTCCCACTTGCCCAGATCAGCCTTGATAGCCTGGATGAGGGAGGCAAAATTCAGTTGGAAAATGTCGTCCAGATTTCTCGAGATCTGAACACCTAAATACGTGAAATGACTCTTCACCCACTTGAACATGAATCTACTCTGTAGCGACCTTAATTTATCCGACTCTAGGGTGACATTTAGTGCAACACTTTTCGACCAATTCACTTTAAAGTTACTGACCTGGCCAAATCTGTCCAGCAGGTCCATCAGAGCAGGCAGGGAAGATTCCGGCTGTGTAATATAAAGCAAGAGGTCATCGGCGAAAGCCGCGCACTTGTACTGTTCGTCTCCGATCTGCAAACCTCTGATCTCCAGATCCGCTCTAATGGCCCGCATCAGGCATTCCATCACCAACACATACAAGATGGGGGATAAGGGGCATCCCTGCCGTGTCCCGTTGCGAATGTCAAAGGGCTCGGACAGGGCACCATTGACCCTGATCTGCGCCGACGGGGTTCGATACAGAGCCATGATTCTCTGCAACATAACAGGGCCCATCCCCACGTTTGACAGAGCGGACGCCATAAAATTCCAGTCCACCCTGTCAAACACCTTCTCAGCGTCAATGGACAATAGCATAAGGGGGATCTGGGCTCTCTGCGCGTGGCTGATCAGGGAGAATGTCTTCAGGGTGTTGTCCCTTGCCTCTCTCTCCGGCACAAAACCCACCTGGTCTATATGTATGAGGTCTTTCAAGATATTGTTAAGCCTAATGGCGATAAGTTTAGCGTACAATTTGGCATCAGTGTTCAATAGCGAGATGGGCCTATAACTTGCACATAACATAGGGTCTTTTCCGGGCTTGGGGATTACCGTGATATGAGCCTGTGTAAAAGAGGGAGGGAATAGTTGGGTTCCCGTAACTGAATTAAATGACGATAGAAGGGGGGCTGCCAGCTCATCCTTAAATACCTTATAGAATTTGGCCATAAATCCATCTGGGCCTGGGCTCTTTCCAGATGGAAGAGAGGAAATAGCCTGCCCTATCTCCTGCGCCGAGAAAGGGGTCTCAAGAGCTTCCAGACTAACCCTATCTAGCGCGGGTCTGGGCGCAAGATCCATAAAGGCCTTCAAGTTAGCACACTCGGTGTCAGCACTTCTTGCACCACCAGGGGGAGTGAGATTATATAATTCCCGATAGTATGCATGAAATTCATCCGGAATCTCCCTTGTGTAAAATGTTGTCTTACCTACTTTGGTTTTAATCGAGGGTACAAAGAGGGACACTCTTTTGTCTCGGAGGGATCTGGCCAGCATCTTACCTGGCTTGTTACTCCAGACATAAAATTTACTAGCACATGCTTGGAGACTGAATGAGTCTCTTTTGCAAGATGCTCTATGCCTGGCAGAATTACAGTCTACCATAAAGGACTTCCAGGCAGTTCACCAGGAAGACCCTACAACTCCTCAGATACGATGGGAGGCGCTGAAGTGTGTCATGCGAGGTATACTTATCAAACACGGGGCGCGACTGAAACGGGAGTCGGCAGCCAAACTCCAGTCGCTGCTGATAAAACTCAATGCAGCTGAAACATCCCATAAAGCTTCTGGCTCTGAGACAGTTCTTAGGGAACTGACGAAATTGCGCCATGATATCCTTTTGCTCATGGAACGTAAACACAAAAGATATCGTCAGATTTGTGCTACGGTATCTTATGTGTGGAGCAATAAACCTGGGAAATATTTGGCCCGAGCCCTAAGAGAAAAGAGAGCCTCCCTGTTCATTCCCCAGATCAAATCCTCTAATGGGCGATCGGTATTCCTGACCGATGAGATCCTCTCTGCATTCCATGAGTATTATTCTGAACTCTACAACCTCCCAGCACCCCATGCGCGAAATCACCCTGAGGGTCAAAAGCCTTCCCTTCAAGACTATCTTCACCAAACTGCCCTCCCTCCCTGCTGGCAAAAGCCCGGGACCAGATGGATATACAGCCAAGTTCTACAAGGCCCTGCGAGATGATTTGTCAACCTCGCTCTTGAAGAATTTCAACTCTGTCTCCAATGACTCCCCTTTTGATCAGGCATTTCTTAAGGCCCACATTACTGTAATCCCTAAAGATGGAAAGGATCCAACATTATGTCAGAGCTATCGACCAATTTCCCTTATCAACACAGATGCCAAGTTGTACGCCAAGCTCATTGCCATGCGACTGAACCCCTTGCTAGATAGCTTGATACATCTCGACCAGGTGGGTTTTATTCCCATGAGAGAAGCAAGGGATAACACCTTGAAAACTTTTACCCTAATCGACTATGTTCGTCGTGCCGGAGTCCCCTGTATGCTGCTCTCACTAGACGCAGAGAAGGCATTTGACCGGGTGGACTGGTCTTTTCTCTCTGGTGTCCTCTCTGCCCTTGGGATAGGCCCGTTTCTCCTTGCCAAGATTCTCGCATTATACCGCTCCCCGCAGGCTCAGATCCGAGTAAATGGATCTCTGTCTGCCCCCTTTACTATTCGCAATGGTACCAGGCAGGGATGTCCACTCTCCCCACTCCTGTACGCGTTGGTGATGGAGCATCTGCTGCAGTCCATCCGCATGGACACTTCCATTCAGGGCGTTCAGTGTGGTGATTTCCACGCAAAATGTTCTGCATTTGCGGACGATTTGCTGCTTTATGTTACCAACCCCCTTATCTCTCTACCTTCCATACTCAAAGCCCTTCATAATTTGGGGGTATTTAGCAATCATAAAGTGAATATGTCTAAAAGTATTGCATTGAACCTCACCTTACAGCCAGAGATGGTTGCTCAGCTCAGGCAGCATTACTGCTTTGCATGGGCTTCCACCTCTATCAAATACCTGGGGGGTCCACATTTCCTCAGATATTAGAAATACTTTTGACCTCAATTTCTCCCCTTTATTCAATTTAATTCAAGGTGACCTTTCCGAATGGGACAAGAAGGACTTTTCATGGCTCGGGCATATCAATATCTTAAAAATGAACATACTGCCCCGCCTCCTTTATCTCTTCCAGGCTATCCCGATTGTAATCCCCAAATCCTTCTCCCTCTCTTTGCATAAACTTACTACACAATTTATTTGGTCAGGAAAGCATCCTAGAATTTCTAAATCAACCCTATCTCGGCCTAAAACGGACGGCGGTCTGTCTCTCCCGAATTTCCAGTCCTACTACCTAGCCGCATCCGCAGTCAGAATTCTGGATAGTTTTCATCACGCACATATTAAGCTCTGGGTTCAACTTGAGTCAACCGTGGTTGGTCACTCGACTGCAGCACTACCTTGGTTACCCCGCTGTGGTTGCCTAAAAAAACTCTAGGCCTAGTCCCTTTCATCACACAAACTATAATACGTATCTATAGATCCTACCCCTCTTCCATGAACATTTTTAAGCCAAGGGGTCCTCTCACGCCTCTGACAGGCAATCCAGGAATGCCCACACTTTTCAGAGCTTCGGGTTTGGGTGGGGATAGAGGTTTTGCAATAATGAGAGATGTGTACATAGATAACACCCTCAAATCCTACTCGGACCTTGCTGCAAGTTTAGGCGGTGCAAACTTTTCCAGGTTACACTATTATCAACTACATAGTGTATGCTCCGCGCACAAATCCTCTCTGACCTCATGCCGAGCTCTCTCCACATTCGAGACCTGGTGTCTACAAAAAATTCACAGTACACACCTTCTCTCTCGAGTCTATGGGCTCATGGTGACCTCTGGGGATCCTACTACCCATGCGTTTCAGGGGGCATGGGAGAGGGAACTCTCAAGAAAGCTCTCCAGGGACGAGTGGGTTAGAATATTCACCCTAGCTCATAGGACTTCGGTTTCTATACGGGTGCAGGAGTTGAACTAAAAGATCCTTACTCGGTGGTATAGAGTGCCATCGTTGTTGCATACTCTCTACCCATCTGTACCTAGCCTCTGCTGGCGTTGCCTAAAGGAGGAGGGTACGATGCTCCACATTTGGTGGAAGTGTTCCATCCTGCAAACCTACTGGCTTAAAGTAATAGACATAATTTATCTAATCACTGGGGAAAGATTACAAAACTACCCCGCCGCACTGCTACTCTTTGCCATGGAACGTCCTGTCCATTCATTGAAAGGTCACCTGTCCTCCTTTTTACTAAATGCAGCCAAAATAGTGATTCCCAGGTTATGGCGGTCCACGCTAAGCCCCTCTCTCACGGACTGGTTTAAGGAGATCCATATGTTCTGTAGAATGGAAGAAGCTACGTTTTGACTCGCCCAGCGATGCTGAAAAATGTCTCATTACCTGGGGAGACTGGCTCTCCTTCTGCAAATCTGATCATTATCTCACTCTTCAATAGGTAGGATTCTGTGACCATGTTGAGAACTAATTGTTAGTTTTACACTCTGGGGATGGTACACTGGCTTCGACTGGCTCCCTTCTTCCTAGTTTGCTTCAAGTTATTTTTCTTTCTTTGTTCTTGCTGTTGCCTCCTTGTTCAAGGGTTTTGTACCTTTTTCTCTAAATCAAACCTGGCAATAATAATTTTTTTGTATAGCTACCAAAACTGCATCTCTGGAAGCATTTCTTGCTATCTTTGGCCTCTTGCTGCCTTAAAGATCATAAGTTATGGCATTCTGACCTTGCTTCTCTCTCCTCCTTCCGAGGCGACTCGCCTTAGATATGTTGCCTTTTAAGAAAGCTCGCACACTAGTGATTTGTATATCCTCATATACTTCTTCTGTGTCATTGTTTTTGTTTATTTGCGTTCCTCCTATATACACTGCCTCTGATAAGATGGATGTGCACTAGCTTACCTGACTCAACAAATTGTAATGTCTTGATACTGTTCATGATATTATTGCCTTATTTACTGTTCTGATTTTATGCTTAAATAAAACAATTTCTTGAATGAGAAAATTTTTTTTTACTAGCACAGATCTGCCGAAACCTGGCCGTTTTTTTGTCTAGCAGCTGCCGGACCTCCTGCTTTGTTTGCAGAAGGTCACGCAAGGTCAAGTCAGACAATGTCGACTTGTGTAGACTCTCAAGTTCTGCCAATTTAGCCAGTGATTTTTTAAGTTTGAAGGCCGCTTCTCGCTTTAAACGAGCCCCATGCTTAATCAGCACTCCCCTAAGCACACATTTCAGTGATTCCCATTTTATTTGGGGCGGGGAGGGATCTGAAGAGTGTGTACTAATAAATAGTTTAATAGTCTGGGACAGGTCAGCTACACAAATCGAATCATGAAGCAACGACTCATTAAGCCTCCAATTGAATTGTTTAGGCAACACATGCGGGACATGCAGCTCACATGACACCGGAGCGTGATCTGAGAGCAATATATTGCCAATATGTGGATTAGAAGCCTCAGGCAAAAGAGCATGTTGGAGGAACACATAATCTATTCTACTGTAACCTCCATGAGGATGCGAATAGAATGTGTAATCCCGGACACTTGGATGAATGAGTCTCCAGACATCACAGAGCTGCATATCATGCAGGAGCCTTCGAATTCTGTTAAGCCTGTGGTGCGAGACCGAGGAACGCCCCAATGAGGTGTCTATATCTGGCTGCAGAGCTAAATTGAAGTCCCCACCTAAGACAATTTTCCCTCGAGCGAATTCGTTCAATTCATCTAATACTGTATGTGGGAAGGTGAGCTGGCCTTGATTCGGAGCATAGATGGTTGCAAGAGAATAGGTGGACCCTCCAATATCGCAATTAACAAAAAGATATCGGGCATCTATATCTTGTTTGACATCTAAAATCTGGACCGGGAGGTTTTTGTGAAAGAATATCGCTACGCCTTTAGTTTTATGAGTTGGATTGCTACTGCAGCACCAAAGGGGGAAATATTTGTTTTTGAAGGATTCTAAATGGCCCACTAGCAGATGAGTCTCCTGAACACAGAGTATGCTAGTCCTCTGCTTGTGCATACTATATAAGATCTGTGATCTCCTTTCTGGAATATTAAACCCTTTTACATTGATGGAAGATATTTTGAAGGTCGCCATGCTGTGCAAAAATATTGGACAATCAGCACTTCAAGCGTAGAAAAGTTACACACCCTGCCGCGTCCAAACAAAAAAAGAGTAGAACTAAAACACTAAACTTTAAGGAAGAGTATACGTACGATGTGAGCCTGAATGCCAATATACAGGCCAGCAAAAAGAACTAAAGTTCGCAGAATCACTCACTGCTAAGGACAGACACACAGTGTCCGTCAAACACCTATCGGGGGGTAGGACGAGGAGCCCTATCAATCCAAAATATAATAGGAAAGATAATACAGTTAACTAACTGGTGGCAGGTCATCCCTTGGGCCTATGATAGAACAGCAACATTTCAATCAAAGACAATGCATCAAAGAGTGGCATATTGAAAATTATGAGTAATAGACATTTCGTTGGACCCAGTCGGTGCTCCGAATATATTGGGAGCCAAGGACCAGTACCAGCCAGCGTCCGGAGGCACACAGACCAGATCAGGGTCCAAGAAAATATCCAGGAGAGCACCAACAAGGACAGTAAAACATGTGTATCACGGCACCGGGCAACTACATAAAAAGGAGATTCTGAAGAATCATTGTGTGTTATGTAGCGCACCGCGTTTCACTGCACCATCCACCCTCTCCAAGCGCGAGACCAGCTTCTGTGATCTCGATAGTCTCTGCTCTTTTGGGGGTTCTTGTGATCCACTTCTTTCTGGAGAGGGCATGGTGTGCACCGCAGATGGCCACGTCGGAGCATTGGACGCAGCTGAGTCCCAATTGGGGATTGCAACTCTAGGTAGCTTCAAAGCTGCAAGGAACACTGGCAGGTCCGCCGGGGTTCTGAATGTCACCGTGCCCTCCTCCGTCCTCACATGGAGGGCAAAAGGATATCCCCAGCGGTATGCTATTCGCCTATTTTGCAGAAGGGTAAGGAGAGGCTTCAATGCCAGACGAAGTCGAAGTGTGTGTCTCGACAAGTCTGGGAACAAGGCCACCCTGACCCCCTCAAACAGGATATTTGGAGCTAATCTCGCTTTCTTCATTATGTCCTCCTTTATGGCATAATAATGGAGTCTACATATTACATCTCGCAGCTTAGCAGCGTCCTGACTCATGGGGCGAAGAGCCCTATGTGCTCTGTCAATCTCGATATGGGATTCAGGAGCCTTTCCCAGAAGCATATTAAAGAGATTTCGCAAGGATGGGATTAAGTCCTGTGGTTTAACAGACTCTGGGAGGCCCCTAACTCTGACATTGTTCCTCCTATTTCTGTTCTCCAAATCGTCAAACTGATCGACAAGATGTTGATGGAGAGTTTGCTGCGACTGGAGTGCCGATTGCAGGTCTAGGATAGATTTTTGGACTGAAGAATGTGAGGATTCGAGAGTTTCTACTCTAGTTTGGATTGTGGAGACGTCAGCCTTGACCACTGCCAGCTCCTGCTGCCATGCTTGTTTGATATCAGCTGCCATAGCCGACATATCGTCCTTGGTTGGTAAAAGTGTTAGAAGTGCCTGGAGCTCAGGATGGCCCTTGAGGATTACTAGAGCACGTTCTTTTGTGATATCAGAGGCATGATCAGGTGGAGTTCCGAAATCGGAGTATATGTGGCAGCCATCTGGGGAAGCAGCTTGGGAAGCAACAGAATCAGTGGCGCCAGACCTGATAGACAGCCTCTGCGGACTGCCTGGAGGAGATATATGTACAGCCCCGGATGCCTGAGACCCATAAACATTAGATGAGTCCTCAAAAGGGTCCAGGACAGTCTCCTGAGAACGGGGCTGGAGGTCACTCGGGCAGGAGTCCAAACCCAGTGGATCCCCATGGGGCATATTAGACGATTTATGTGACAGGCATGTCTTGGTTTGGCTCCCATCTCTAGACATGGCACCCTGCCCCTCCACTCCCCTCCCTGTGTGATCATGACCTGGTATGTCCACTGTACTTATGGGGGCACAGTTCTCCTCCTCTATTGGGCTCATATCCCCTCCACATTCCTCCATCTGAGCTTTTGTTAGGAGGAGTCCTGCAAGTGGTGACCGGCTAGCTGCTGCCTGCATCCCTCTCTCCCAGTGTACGGGAGCAAGTCCCTCTGCTCCTCCTGTCCCAAGCAGCCTCTGTAACTTACAGCTGATGGGGAGCCCGACGTCCTCCTCCCTCAGTGGCGTCTACAGCTGCCGTCTCCTCTGAGACACCCTCGGGTCTCCCTCCGTGGAGTTGTGCGCCGGCGAGATGCGGGAGATGGCCCGATCAAGCGGTGATGCTGGTACCCACGTGGTGCTGCGGCGTCCCGCAGATGCAGCCCCGTCCCCCGCTGGTAGATTGCAGGTATTCAGCGGATGGACGGTGTCTTGTGCGGGCGATCCCCACTGCACTCGGGTCTCCGGCGATGCGTTCCGGTCATCCACCGCAGCTCTGTCCCCCGGCGAATCACGGCAGGAGTCCCATCTAGGTGGAGAAGATGGCACCCACACGTCATCATGGGGTCCTGCAGATGCGGCCTTATCCACCGCAGGTAAGCTGTCGGGGCTCAGCGGGTGGAGAAATTCCTGTGTGGGCGATCCTCGCTGCACTCGGGCCCCTGTTGACGCCGTCGGGTCCCTCCTCGTCACTCTGCCTCCTGTTGATTCATAGCTGGAGGCCCGGCCAGGAAGGGAAGATGGCGCCCGCTCAGCCATACCCGCCTCGCGCTCCGGTTCTTCCTGCCGATGAGCCAAGGGCTCAAAGAAGTTCTGGATTGGCACACCAGATCTTGGGGTGCCAGGAGCAGTCCTGGACCCCTTTTTAGCTCTCCTGGACGGCATTTAGGTGCTACTGCCACTCTTTGAATCGTAGGCCCGCACGGAGCTCCTACAGCCTGCGTCCTCCTGCTAGCATGCCAGGCCACGCCCCCCCTTGGGCTTCATTTATATAGCGGTCGCAGTTCGGGATAAATGACAGGATAACTTTACTATGCGGGTCAGTATAATTACAATGATATAAATTTTATACAGTTTTTTTGTGTTTATTACTTTTACACATTAGAAATGCGTTTATAAAAAAATAGCTTTTTTATGTCATCATAGTCTGACAGCCATAACTTTTTTATTTTTCTGCAGTTGATTATGGGCTTGTTTTTTGCGGGATTCTAAAAGGAAAACACGTTTTTGCATTGCCATAGTCTGAGAGACATAACTTTTTTTTTTCTGTGTATGGAGCTGTATAGCAGCTTGTTTTTTGCGGGATGATTTGACATTTGTATTAGTATCATTTTTGAGGGGACAAGCATTTTAGATCGCTGTTAAATTCATTTTTTGGAAGGCAGGGTGAAAAAAATACTGCAATCCTAGTAGGGATTTTTATTTTTAACAGCGCTCACTGTGCAGTAATGCACCAAGTATGACAATTTAGTTTAAATCCTTGGGTTGAGACGATTATGCCGATACCCATTTTATATAGTTTTTGTCACGGCTGGTCCCTCGCTCCCCCATGGTTACAAACTTACCTGGCCACGCTCCAGTCTCTTCTCCCTCTAGGGCGCGCACACGGCAGCTCTCAGAGATTTAAAGGGACAGCGTGCCGGTAATTGGCTAATTGCAGGCCGCTGACCCTATATAACGGTACCGCCCCCGACAGTTCCTTGCCGGATCTATTTGTGCACAGTGCCGTAGAGAAAGCTTTCCTAGTGTGTTCCTGACCTATCCGTGTTTCCAACCTCCTGCTACGTTCTCTGACCACGAACCGTTGCCGCCTGCCCTGACCTGCCTGCTTGTCCACGACTACGTCTACGTCTCACGATTTGGTACCACGCTCGCCCTTGGCTGCCACTGCAAGCAAGTCATGCCAGTGGAAGCGACCTGGTAGTTTCCCGCCGCAGCAAGTCCATCCCGTTTTGCGGCGGGCTCTGGTGAAGACCGTGTGCTACTTAGATTCTGCTCCCTGGTGCGGCTTACACCATTGCTTGCGGTGGTACAGCGGATCCACTATCACCTGTCGTAACAGTTAGATCCGGCCATGGATCCCACTAAGGTGCCTCTGCTCAATGTCGCGGAACTATCTTCCACAGTCGCTCAGCAGTTGCAGCAGATTGCACAACAGGTCGAACAGCTGACTCAGCTCACCACCATGTTCCAGCAGCTCCTCGCCATCCAGCAGCAGCCGCAACCTCCGCCCGTGGCGGACTCACCTCCGGCGGTCCCACCGGTGACCGTGGGTTCCAAGTTCAGAGTGTCTTTACCATCCAAGTTCGACAAGGACCCGAAACTCTGTAGGGGATTCATCACCCAGTGCTCCATGCACATCGAGCTGATGGCCAACCAATTTTCGACTGAGCGTTCTAAGGTGGCATTTGTCGTTAGCCTCCTCTCCGATAAGGCCCTGGCTTGGGCCACGCCTCTCTGGGACAGAAATGATCCTATTACGGCTAATCTGTAGGTCTTCCTCAGTGAGTTTCGCAGCGTTTTGAGGAACCGGCACGTGCGTCATCAGCTGAAACGGCACTTCTGAACCTTCGTCAGGGGGAATCGTCGGTTGGAGACTATGCTGTCCAGTTCCGGACCCTGGCCTCTTAGCTAACCTGGAACAGTGCCGCCCTGTGCACCACATTTAAGAAGGGTCTTTCCAGCAGGGTCAAGGACGCACTTGCTGCCAGAGACCTTCTGTCTTCTCTCAGTGATCTCATTCACTTGTCACCCGTATAGACGTACGTTTTACGGAGAGACAGGAAGAACGTTTGCCCCGTCTGGCTTCGGTGTTCCAGAAAACTAATCCCAAAAAAATATTCTCCAACTATAGAAATAGTACAAAGGTTAAAACTGAAAATGTTGGTCCTTTGAGAAGCAATGAGGGAGAGTGCCACCCACTTTCTAAACAAGACCAACCTCATCAGAGAAAGCTTCACTGTCCCCATCAACCACATCCATGCCTGCACAGTTCCCACCGCCAGCACCTCTACCTACACAGTTACCACAGCCACCACCTTGCACTTCCCCCGCTAACTTGCTTCTCCGCTGTCACTCATGACATGCTCTCCTCTCTACTATCCAAATCCAACCTCACTACCTGTAACCTTGACCCACTGCCATCTCATCCCAGACCTCAGTCCTGTTATAATCTCAGCTCTCACCCATCTTTTCAACCTATCACTAAACTCTGGCATCTTCCCTTCCTCCTTTAAGCATGCTACCATCACACCCATCCTAAAGAAACCAACTCTTGACCCCTCCTCTCTGTCCAGCTATCAACCCATCTCACTGCCTCCATTTGTTTCTAAACTCCTCAAACAACACGTCTATCTTCAACTGTCCTCCCATCTTTCCACCAACTTTCTTCTTGACCCACTGCAATCTAGTTTCCAATCCCATTACTCTACAGAAACCGCCCTAACCAAGGTCACCAACGACCTAGTAACTGCTAAAGCCTCACGTCACTACTCTATCCTTCTCCTCCTAGACTTATCCTCTAGCTTTGACACTGTCGACCATTCCCTTCTGCTACAAATCCTCTCATCCCTCAGCATCACAGACTCGGCCCTTTTCTGTCTCTCCTCATACCTCACCGATCGGAAATTCAGTGTCTCTCACTCTCGCACCACCTCCTCCTCTCGACCTCTCCCTGTTAGTGTCCCCCAGGGGTCAGTCCTGGGTCCCTTACTCTTCTCCATCTACACTCTTGGTCTGGGTCAGCTCATAGCATCACATGGCTTTCAATACCACCTGTATGCTGATGACACCCAACTTTACATCTCCGGCCTGGACATTAACTCTCTATTGTCCAAGATCCCAGATTGTCTATAGTCCATATCCTCCTTCTTCTCCTCCCGTCTCCTAAAACTTAATGTAGAGAAAACTGAATTCATTATCTTTCCACCTTCCCACTCCATCCCTCCACCTGTTCTCTCTATCATAGTCAATGGCTCTACATGCTCACCGGTCCTGCAAGTCTGCTGCCTTGGGATAACTCTCGACTCTGCTCTATCCTTCAAACCACACATCCAAACCCTTACCTCTGTCTGCCGCCTCCACCTGAAAAATATTTTATGAATCCGCTCATTCCTTAACCCTGACACTAGAAAAATGCTGGTCCATGCCCTCGTTATCTCCCACCTAGTCTACTGCAACATCCTTCTCTGTGGCCTCCCATTTAGCACTCTTGCTCCCCTTCAATACATCCTCAACTCTGCTGCCCATCTTATTCACCTCTCTCCTCGCTACTCCTCTGCCTCTCCACTCTGCCAGTCCCTTCATTGGCTTCCCATTACCCAGCGCATTAATTTCAAGTTACTAACCAGGACCTGCAAAGCTCTCCATAACCTCTCTCCTCCATACATATCTGCCTTAATCTCCAGATACCTCCCCTCACGCAATCTCCGCTCTTCACAGGACCTTCTTCTCTGCTCTCCTCTTGTCAGCTCCTCATACAACCATACGTCTCCAAGATTTCTCTCGTGCTTCCCCCATACTCTGGAACTCACTGCCCCAGCATGTCAGACTCTCCCCCACTTTCTCCAGCTTCAAAAGCAACCTGAAAACCCATCTCTTCAGGACAGCCTACAACCTAGAATAGCCCCGCTGTCACTACACCCTCTACAAACATGTCTGCCCCTCACCTTATGTCTGTTCCCTCTGTACCTGTTGTTAGTCACAGATTGTCACTATTGCACTTGTTTGACTTATGTTATGTATGTAACCCCCTGAATGTACAGCACCCTGGAATCAATGGCACTATAAAATAAATAATAATAATGTTGTAGAGGGCGATGCAACCTATTATACATTTTTTCTCCTCTGTATTTATCTAGGAATATGACCTTCCTGTTGATGGACAGAGGGATGAGATAAACTCCACCTTGGTATATGATTCCTACTCTAAATGGTCACTGGTTATGAGTGGTGACCCCAAAGCTCAGTACTGGGTCCTCTTTTATTCAGTGTATTTAGTACATGACACCAAGTTATGTAGTGTAGTGCAATCTATGAAAGATGTTCGTAAAGTGCAGGCAGACCTGGACACACAATGTTTGGGCATCCGCTTGGCAAATGAGATTCAATGTGGATAAATGTAAGGTTCTGCATCTTGGTAGGAATAATCTGCAGGCATCATGTCTCTAAGAGGGTGAAAACTGGGAGAATCGCTTGTTAACAAAGATCTGGGCATTCATAGATTAAATCATAGATTACAGAACAGCATGCAATGTCAATCAGCTGCCTCTATGGCAAGCAGGATATTGTCGTGTATTAAAAGAAGCATGGACTCGCAGGACAGGGATGTAATATTACCATTGTATAATACATTGGTGTGGCTTCACTTGGAACATGCTGTTCAGTTTTGGGCTCCAGTTTATAGAAAGTATATAATGGAGCTAGAGAGAGTGCAAAGACGAGCAACCAAACTAATAAGGGAAATGGAGCATCTTAGTTATGATGAGAGGTTAAAAGAATTGGGCTAGCTCTACACAGCATAGGACAAAAAACTTGTCAGAAACCGAATTCTAAAATACGCTTTGAACCTGAGTATTTTGTTTTTTTTAAAATAGGTGGGACCTATATGCCTTGTTTAAGACTGAGACAGAATAACCCCGCTGTCACTACACCCTCTACAAACATGTCTGCCCCTCACCTTATGTCTCCTTCCCCCTTCCTTGTAGATTGTAAGCCTTCGCGGGCAGGGTTCTCTTTCCCTCTGTACCTGTTGTTAGTCACAGATTGTCACTATTGTAATTTTTGCAAGTCCTGCAATGCTGGACAGCAGTGAGCGCAGAAGCAGATTCCAACTTACAGGATCAAACAAAGTTGCCGTTATACAGAAGGCAGGGAAACTTGCAGATAATAACATTGATGACCGCTTCATTGTAAACAATGCCATATGGAACTGATGGATATGGTGTAAGATTGGGATTCTCAGTGCGAGAAGTGTGGTACAGTGAGTGTTAAGAGGAGTGTTTGAGTGAGGGAGTGTATAGTTTGTAGGAGTTCATAGTGATTGTGGGGGGGGGGGGGTTGAGGGATTTATTGAGACACAGGGGAAAGGGTAGGGTTGTGTTGGTATATTGATTAGTGTATGTTGGGGGGT
Organism: Phyllomedusa bahiana; assembly: GCA_025379985.1. Lineage (NCBI taxonomy): Eukaryota > Metazoa > Chordata > Amphibia > Anura > Hylidae > Phyllomedusa > Phyllomedusa bahiana. Next base: position 36,441 of record JAODAL010022203.1, on the reverse strand, counting down.
GGTGGGTTAGTGGGGGGGGTTGGAGTGTTGTTATGGTATATGGTAGGGTGTTTGTTCTGAGTGGGGGATGAGTGAATTGGTGTGATAGAGGGGTAGGGGGGGTGGGGGGGGGGGAGGAGGGGGTGAGGGGTGTATTTTGGTGTTGTGTGGTTGGTGGGGTGGTATGGAGTGAGGGGAGGGAGATGTGTGATATGGTGTGGATAGTAATTGAATAGGATGTTGATTGTGGATATGGTATATTGTTTGGTCTGTGATTGGTGTAGGGTTATGGTTGGTTGGGGGGAGGGTGTTGGGATTGGGGGGGGGTGTGGGGACACAGTGTTGTAGGTAGTAGAGTGTGTTTGGGTGTGATTGTGTTGGGGGGGTTTGTGGTATTGTGACAGGTTTGGGGGAGTGAGGGGAGGTTGGGGGGTGGTTATATGTTAGTTGAGTGAGGGTGAGGGAACATAGATGGTTGACTGGTGTATACAGTGAATGGGGTGAGATAGTGGGGCTGTGGGGTGGTTTGGGAGTGTTAGGGACATAATGGAGTAGGATGGAGGGGAGTATATTAGGTGGTTGGAGGAGGAGTCTGGTGGTAGTGATGTGAGATAAGATTAGGTGAGGGTGTGTTGGGTTGGAGGATTATATGGATGGCACATGTAAGAAAGACTTGTGATGAAGTTTATGTGGAGCTGTGAGTGTGGGGGAGGTAGTCAAGGGATCAGTTGTAGGTGTAGACAGAAGATAGATGTGAGAGTGGAGGAGACGAGATTGTGACAGTGTTACTACAGGGTATTGACGTGGGTTGACAACTAATGTAGTAGTGTCTTAGTAGGTGTGTGTGAAGAAAGGACAGAAGTGGTGAGGTAGACATGGGTAGAACTGGGTGTGGGTGGGAATGGTGGATGGAGGAGCGCACAGTTAGAAGGGTGGTGTGGACAGAGTTTGTAGGTGGGAGTATGAGGGTTGTTGAGTATAGGAGAAGTGTGATGTGGTTGAGAGTCGGAGAATGTGGGAAGAGATTAGTGACTTAGGTTAGGTTAGGAGATTATGAGGGTGGTAAGGAGGGTCGGTTGGGTTTGTTAGTGAGTTGTGTTGTCTAGGGGGGGGAGGTGGGGGTTACAGATTGGAGGTGGGTGGGTAGGTGGATTAGTTGGGGAGGGGGGGGGGGGATTGTGGGGGGGAGGGGTGGGGAGTGGTTCTTATGTGTGGTGGGGGGGGGTACAGGTACGATGTGGAATGGTGATGGTAGCAGATATAGAGGATTGAGGTGAGATTGACATGTGTGTAGGATGGTGGAGGAGTGAGTGATAGTGAGTGTGTGGGATAGGGGGGGGGGGGGAGGGGATCGGGGGGTTTGTGGGGTTGGTTGGAGATGTGGGGGTTGTTGGGGATGTGGTTGGGCAGTGAGTGGTGAGTATAGAGGGTTTTTTTTTTGATTGGGTGTGGTTGGTGTATTTAGTTGTGGGTGGTTATGGGGGATGGGGATTGTGGGTCTGTGGTGGGTTTAGTTTGTGGTTGGATGTATGGGTTATTATTGGTAGGTGAGTGGGTTGTAGGTGATACATTGTATTGGGGGGGGGGTATGGGTGGTGGTGGGGTTGTCTGGTTTGGGTTTTGTTGGGGGGGGTGGTGTGGTGGTTGGAGGTGGTTGGTGTGGATGTTTGGGGTGTGGGTGGTGGGGGGGGGGTATTGGTAGGGGGGGTGTGTGGGTGGGGTGTATTGGGTGTGGTGTGGGATGGGGGGGGTTAGGGTTGGGGGTTTTTGGGTGTGGGGGGTTTTGGGGGGTGGGTGGTGGGGGTGGGGGTGGTTGGGGGTTGTGGGTGTGGGGTTGTTATATGTGGGGGGTGGGGGGGGTGTGGGGGGGGTTGTGGTGGGGGGTGGTATTTGTGTGTTATGGTGATGGTGGGTGATGGGTGTGTTGGGGTGTTGTATGTGGGGGGTATTGGTGGGGTGGTGTGTGTTGGGTATGGGGGGGGGATGTTGTGTGGTTGTGGGATAGGATGGTTGGGAGCTGGTTATTTGGGGGGGGAGTTGGAGTGGATTGTGTATGTGGGTTGAGGTTGAGTATGTTATGGGGGGTGGTCTTATGTTTTTGAGTTTATTGTGTTGTTGGTGTGGGTGGGTGGAGGGGGTGGGGGGTGGTGGGTGGGGTGGGTGGGGTGGGTTGGGGTGTGTGGGTGTGGTGGGTGTTGTTTGGGGTTTTGGGGTGGTGTGGTGGTGGGGGTGATTTTTTGGTGGGTTTTGGTGGTTGTGGGGTGTATGGGGTGGTGGTTGTGGGTTGTGTGTTAGGTTAGTTGGTTGGGGTAGGTGGGTTGTGGGTTTTATTAGGTTGGGGGTGTTATATGGGTGTTTGGGTATGGTGGTGGGGGGTTGGGGGGATGGATATGTTGGGGTGTGTGTGTTGTGAGATGGTGGTTGGGGTGGGTGTGGGGGTAGGTGTGATGGGGTTGTGGTTGTGTTTTTGTGAGGATAGTATGGTAATTGAGAGAATATTAGTTTGATGGGTTTTATTAGGTGTAGGGGTTGGGTTGTAGTTATTATTTGGTGGGTATATAGAGGATTTGATGAGGATTAGTTTGACTATGTACATGGGTGCAGAGTTGACGTGGAGAGATAGATGGGAGTAGAGTGAGTGGGACATGATGATGGACATGGTGATTAGGATGAGTAGGAGGTGTTTCTTTATTGAGGTAGGAGCACTACAGGTTAAGAAGATGACAGGAGTGGGAGAGATATGGTGAGTGTAAATTGAAGTGGAGGAATGAAAAGGTGGAGGATGATGTATAATGGGGGGAGTTGTTGGGGTGTGTATTGATTGTTTGTTGGGGTTGTGTTGGGTTGGATTTTTGGATGTAGGGTAGGTGTTAGTGTTTTGGGGGAGGTGATAAGGAGGTTATGTGAATGGGGAATGAGGGGGTAGGAAGTGGATGAGAGGGGGGGGGGGGATTAGGATGTAGAAAATAGAGAGGATGGAGGGGGGGGGGGATTATGAGGATGGATAATATTAAGGGATGGGGGGGGGTTGGGGGGGAAGTATGAGGATAGAAATAGTAAGGGTATAGGGGGGATTGTTTATGTGAATGTTAAGGTTGTTTTTGGTAGATGGTTTTAGGGTTGTTGGTGAGGTTTTTGGAGGGTGAGGAAGGAAGGGTGTGTAAATGTGAAGTTTGTAGATTGTTTTATGTAAGGAGGGTTAGTGTGGTTGGAGGATATGGGGGTGGGGTAGAGTAAGAGTGTGTTTGTCGTAAATGTATGGCTCTTTTTTGAATGAGCTTTTTTCTACTCCTATTTGGCTAAGAATGAGTTTAAAACACAGATGCTATTGCTAGTCATTAGTCTCCTGCTTCAGAGATACCCACACTCACTATGTTGTTCTATGAGCTGTGGGGTGTGGTTTCTCGACATTTAATGATATGTGGACAGTGCATGACAATAGTACAGACTATGTTGATGGCGGTTCTGAACAGACAGACACACAGGCATCGAAATTAAGCGCGTCACTTCGCTGATTCTATTAAAATCATTGGGGTGCAGCATTGAGACGTATGATGAGTAATGCTTTGGGAATGCTGTCACAGCGTATATGTAAGCAGTTCTTGTGTGGAGATAGAATGATGGATAGTGGTTATTTCATGGTAAGAAGTGGTGGACATCTAGACTGAGGTGGACTATAGGTGATAGAGATGTGATGAAAGATTGATGTTTACATAATGTGGTGGGAGTCATTACAGTGATGTATGGTAATGATCACTGATATATCAAGAAGAGATTATAGAGACATTTTTGTTGTGTACAGTTTTTTGATATTTATTGTACATAAGATTATATGTTTGTGTGATGTAGACAGTAAGACAAGGGAGAGTACATGTGGTTTGGGTTTGTTTTATATATATATGTATGAGGGGAGGAGTGTGAGAGTGTGAGTGTTATATCTATATCTGGTCTCTGTGGGTGGGTAGGTATAGGGGGGGTGATTAGAAGGGGTTGATTTTGTCTTGTGTTTTGGGTGAGGGGGGTGTGAGAGAGTTGGGGTGTGTGGGGTGGGTTTGGGGGTGGTGTTGGGGTGTGTGGTTTTGGGTGGAGGTGTTCCATTTTCTTCTTCAGGAGTGGTAGGGTTCTCTCTGTAGTGATCTTGGTGAGGGGGGGGGGGGGGGGGGGGGGGTATTTTGTTTATTGTTTTTTTTAGGGGTTGTGTTATTATGATATTTGTTGGTGTGGAGGTGTAAAATTTTATGGTGTAGGGTTTATTAAAATAATGATTTTGTGTTTTGGGTTTGTTTTTAGAGAGAGTTTATATGTGAGTTTGTAAGAGGAATTTTGTGTGTTTTTTATCTATCTCCTCTCTGGTTGTTGTTGGGTGGTGGTGTTGGTTGGGTGAGGAAAATGTTAGTTTATGTGGGGTTTTTTGTTTTAATTGTGTGTTTTTTATCGAGAGTTTGTTTAATGGGTTGATGTTGCATAGATGTGTGAGAGAGTGATGTATATATGGTGTGTGGAGTGAGAGAGTTTAAGTTTGTGAGATTGGTGGGTGTGTGTGTGGTGTGTGGTTTGAGTGTTTAGAGTCTCTCTGTAGAGGGTAGTTTTTGAGTGGTGTGTGTGTGGTTGTTGAAGTTGGAGGAGTGTGAGATGTGTTGGTGTGGGGTGGTTATATTTTGTGTGTGGTTTGAGAGTGGGGTCTGCGTTTGAGCTGTTTTTTTATGTTTTTTAAAAAGGTTTTAAAATTGTGTGTTTTGAAAAGAATTATAAAATGAAAAAAATAAAAAAAAAAACCAAACACATGAAAAACAGTTTAAAAAACAACACCTTTTCCCCCCTTTGCTACGCCCCCCCCCCCGTTCCCAAAAGCCCCCAATTACACTCAAATCGTAAGTTCCCCACCCCCCCCCCGAGTCAAAAAACGTAATTTTCCCCCCCGTTGGCAGGCAAAAGATATATGTTCCCCCCCCCCAAAGGGGCCCAGGCCGGCCCCCAAGAAAGAGTATTTTTTTAATTTGTTATTTTCGTTTGGGGGGTGTTCCCGTTAGAAAAAACCAGCACGGAAGGTCCCCAAAAATGGGGGCCAAGTCCGGGCAATGAAGGGTTTCCGGATGGTCCAGTGAAAAAACGTAAAGCCCCAAAAAGGGTTCCCTTGGACAACGGTAAAAGGGGGCGAACGCCAAAATATTGAATTCAAGGAACGCCCCTTTTTTTTTTTTCCCCCCCCCTATGGGGACACCCTTTCGGGGTGGGCCAAAAACCCATAGGAAATCCAAGCCCGAGGAAAAAATGTTGACCCCCCCCCCCCCTATTGGTGCAGCCAGATGTCGGAAGAAACACCCCCCCCCTTTAAATAGGGGGAAATAGCCCGTTCCCAGGCCCAGAAAACAAAACAACCCCCCAAAAATTATTTTTATTTTGGTAAAAAAAAACCCACTTGTCCCCTATTTAAAATTTTACGAGAAAACGCGCAGCGCCACGGCCGTCCCCGCTCCTAGGGGGGAAAACCCGGGCCCCAAAAACCCCCGCCAGGCCCTTTGGGGCCGCACCTAAAGGAAAAAAAAAAAAACACGGGGTCGGTGGACAGGAAAAACGCGGCCCCGGGTTTTTAAAAATGTTTATACCCAGCCAAGGGCGGGAGAAACCCCCCCGGCTTTCGTCCCCCCCTCGCGGCCCAGTCCCCCCGTCAGCCCACCCGACCCCCCCCGCAGGCGCCCGGGAGAAAATGGGGAACCAAATACGGGTTGGCCCGCCGCCCGCGTCCCCCCCCCCGTGGACCCCCCCGAGAAAGCGGGGGGTTTCCCCCTCCCCGCCTTTAAACAGTAAACCGCCCCCCCCCTGTAGGTCCCCCCCACCCCCCCTCCCCTCCCCCTCCCTTCTTAGGCTTGAAAGGAAAACCTTTACGAAGGCAAGGTTTCCCCACCTTTGATCAGGATTAAATAAGATCCTCCTGGTCCCCAAGTACCCCTCCTCCCCGTTATCGGGGGCCCGAAAAAGCCTTTATTCCATTTTTTCCAATTCCTACAGAAAAACGAAAAAACGCCCCTTTGTTACCCCCCTGGAATGGGTTTTATTTTCATGGGTTTCCAAGATGGTCCCTCCCCCCCCCCCATTTTAAACCTCCAAAAAAACCCCAAATCATGGGGGGGACTCTTTTAAGGGAAAAAAACCCCCCCGAAGAACGTGCCAAAAAAGGCCGCCCCCCCTCCTTGGGAAAATTCCCCCGGATTTTTTTTTTTCAAGAAACCAGAAGGCCCCCCCTTAAGGAAGGGGAAAGACACGTTGAAAAGGGCCCCCCAAAAAATTAGGTTGGGAAATTTCCACGGATGGGGGAAATTGGAAGGATAAAGGCAAGACCCTTTTTATAGGGAAAAAAAACCCGGATTTTTCCAAAAAAAACTGTTTTTACGAAAAGCCAACCTCTGAAACCGGAAAAACCCCCGCCTGGGGGAAAAAACCCCGCCGGAACCCCCCCCAAAGAAGAAAATTTTTTTTTATAACCTTGGTTGACCCCCCCCCCCTTGAGGCCCCGTATGTGGGGGGGTTTTTTGGGCCCCCGAAAAAAAGCTCCCACCAAAAAAACTTTTTTTAACCCTCCAGGGCGCAAATTATTGGGGGGTTGGTTCTGGGACACGGGTTTTACCCCCTTCCCCCCCCCCCCCTTTCCTACTTCCTTGTTACCCCAGCCTTTATTTTGTGGGACCCTATTGTCCCCAACAATTCACTGGCCGGAAAAAGCACTTTTTGAGTTAACCGCTTTTTTTTTTGGTCTGGGTTACCTATCCCAACGCCAAAACTTTTGGAAACCCAGCCCGATTATCCTGAAACCTGGGGGGTTTGTTTTCCCCCAACGAGGGCCCCCCAAGGAAAAACCCCACCCCCGAGGCTTGAAAGGCCACAAAGGGGAAAGGGGGGGGAAGGTCGTTTTGGGGGGGGTGGGTGAAAACGTTTCCCCCCCCCCAAAAAAGTTTAAAAACCCCCCCACAAAGGGGAAAATGTGGGGGGTAACCCGTCCCAAATGTTAAAAAAGAGGTCCCCCCCCCCCCGTGAAAGTTACCCCCCCCCCCCGGAATAGGTTTATAAAGGGGAATAATTTTTCCCGGGTCCCCAAGGAAAAAAGCAGGTTATAATTATTTTAATTACGGAAACGACCCCCCACCCCCCAAATTTTTTCCCCAACCCCCCCCCCTCCCCCCCCCCCCCCTTTTCCCCCCCCTCCTTGGGTCCCCGTCCGGATAGAAACCAACAAAAATAAAGGTGGGCCCCCCCCGTTAAGATACCCTACAACCCCCCCCCTTAAGACTAAAACTTTTGGTTTTTTACCTCTTTCTTCCCCACCTGCCCCAAAATTGTGGTTTTTTTTTTTTTTTTTGGGGATTGGGTATGGCCCATGAATAGATAAAAAAATGTGCCCCCCCCCCCCCCCCAGTTGTTATTTTTTTTGGCAAAAAAGGGCGGAACCCAAGGTCCCCCCAACGCCCAAAAATTTTTAAGAGACAAAAAAAATTGGAAAAAAAAAAACGCCCCTGTTCCCGATCCCCCCCCCGTACAAAGACCAAAAATGGGGGTGAAGGAAGGTTTAAAAGCCAAATATAAATTGGGCCAGGCGAAAAAAAAAGAAAAATGTTGGGCAAAAAAAAAAAAAAAATGGGGGTAACCCCCCCCCGCCCAACCCTGGGGGGGGGAAAGCAAGAAAAAAAGGGAGACCAAGTGCAAAAGCGTGCACAAAAAGTGGGAAACCAATCCCTTTTTCCGAAAAACGTCCACCAGTTGGAAAACAACCCCAGAATGGACCCGAAGTTTATTTATTATTGTGTTTTTCCCCCCCCCCCGAGAAAGGGAGGAAAGGGTGGTCCCACCCACCCGTGGGATTTGAAAGTTTCCAAAAATGCCCCCTAAAATTGGGGGGATGTTTGGTCCCCCCCCCCATGGAACCCCTCCCCCCCCCCGGAACCAGGCCAGAGGGAAACCCCCTAGGAGGCCCCCCCCCAAAAGTTGGGGGGGGGGCCCCCCCCCCCCCCCCCTAATATATTGGGGCGGGGAAACCCTTGGTGGTTTATTCCCGAGGGGGCGAAACAATTGGGGTAACAGGAGGAGGAAAAAAAAAACAAGAAAAGGATCCCCCTTTTTGACCATTCCTTTTGGGGACAGGAAGGTCGGGGCCCACACCGCCAATTAAGTGGGGTTCCCCCGGGGAAAAAAGATTGAAAAGGCCAACAGGGGATTTTTTTATTTTCGTATTCCCCCCCCCCCCGGGGGGGATGGCCCCCCCGGGTCCCCCAGAAAATATGAAAAGAAACGTTAAATTTGGCCCCCCCCCCAAAAAAAATCCCCGCCCCCCCAGAAAATTTCCCCCCCCCCCCACCCCCCCGCTCCCCTTCCCCCCTGAAAAAAAAAATATTTTGGGGGCCGGGGACCCCCTTACATAAAAAGGTTTTTTTTTTTTTTCCCCCTGGGCCCCCCCGGGTAAGGGGGGAACCCCAACTTAAACGGAAGGAACCCCCAAACAGGGAAAGCCCACCCAATATGTGGGAAACCCAGTTCCCCCTCGTTCCAGGTGCTATGGGGTAAAATATGCCGGTGACCAACCCGGGTTTTTTGTTCCCGTCCCCCGGGTTTTAAAAAAACGTCCCCAGGAAGTGCCCACGGGAGAGGGCCGTCCCGCCTTTGACCATTATTTTCCCCTTTCGGGCCCACCGGTCCCCCGCCCCCCCCCCCCCCCCCCCCCCGGAAAAAATGGGGGATTTCCCCTTTTAAAAAATCCAAAAAAAAAACCGATAAAAAAAAAAAAAAGAAGAAAAAAAATACCCCCCAAAACCGGGGGACCACCCCCCCCCCCCTGGGCCCGAAGGGAAATTTTTTTTTTTTTTTTTTAAAGGGGCCCCCCGCCTGGGAGGCCCCCCCGTCCCCCACTGCAAGGTTAAAAAAATCTTTGGAGAAATTTTTTTTTTTTTTATGATTTCCCCTGTTTGAAGAACGTTCCCCCCCCCCCCCAAAAGAAACCGGATGTGTCGGGCCCCCCCTTTTTTTTTTTATTTCCACCCCCCACTCCAACCCAGAATGGTTCCCCCCCCCCGGCCCCCCCCCCCACTTTTTCCTCCCCCCAAAGGCCAAAGGCCCCAATTTTTTAAATGGCCAACAGGTTTTTTGTTTATTCCCCCCCCCCCCGAAAAAATTTTCCCCCCCTTTCCCCCCAAAAATTTGGCCCCAAAAAAAAAAATAGACAAAAAAAAAAATTAAAAATTTTTTTTCCCCCGTTATTTTTTTTCTTTTGGCCTCTGAAAGAAAAAAAAGAAGGTGGGGGTTTTTTTTTTTTTTTTTTTTAGAAAAAAAAAACCCGACCCGTCCCCCCCCCCAATGTTTGGGACGGTTTCCACCCCCCCCCACCCCCCCCCCCCCTTTTTATTGTTCGGCCTTTTTGGGGGGCCCCCCCCCCTTTATTTACTGTGGTCCCCCAGGAAAACAAGGGCCCACAGCCCCCCTGCCCCCCCCTTCCCACGGAAAAAAAGGGATGGCCATCAAACCTCAAAAGGGGCCATGAAGGGTCCCCCCCCCCCTCTCCCCCCAGAAAATCCGGTGGCCCCGGGACCCCAAAGGATTAAAGGGTATGTTTTTTGCAAAAAGAAGAATGAACGCAAAATATCCCCTTCAGAATAAAACCGGGGGGAAAAAAGGAAAACCCGCCTTTTTTCTTTTTCACGCCAAAAGACGTGAGTGGAACCCCCCCAAAAAAAATTTTTTAATAGGGTTATTTTTTTGGGGCCGTTTTTTTTTTCCTTTTTTCCCCTTGGTGAAGAAAAAGCCCCCACGATTTGGGAAAAAAAAAAAAAAAAAAGCCCCTCAAAACCCAAAAACGTTGATCTGAGAAAAAAAAATTGGGGGGGGGGGGGGAAAAATTTTGGTAAATTTTGGCCGGTAAAAAAGTAAAATTTGGGCCCGAAATCCCTTAGGGAAAACCCCGTTTTTGAAAATCGCCCCACCGGAAAAAAAAAATAGAACCCGGCCAAAAAAAAAAAAAAAAGGTTGGTCCCCCCCCCCCACCCCCCCCCCCCCCCCCGTGGCCCCCCCACTTGCCCCCCCCCCTTGGGGATAAGGCAAGACGAGGTTTTATTTTTTGGTTTTCCGCCCTGGGTTATTTTTCCCCCCCATCCCCAGGAAAAAAAAAGGCCCACCCCCCCCTTTTGAAATTTCCCCCCCGGAAAGAAAACCCCCCCCCCTTAAAAATATGGGGTTTTTTTTTTTTTTTAAAAACCCAGGGAAAAGGGGAAAAAAAAATGGCCAGGGCCCCCCCTTGGTGGGGAAAAAAAAGCGGCTACTTCTTTCCCCCCCCCCCCCTTCTCTTTTTCCCCCCCCCCCTCCCTTCCCCCCAAGCCCTTTTAAAGCCGGTACAGGTTTTTTTTTTTTTGGGTGTTGGGGTTTTCCCCCCTCAACCCCCCTGCCCCAAAAAAAAAAAATAAACCGAAACGCCAAGAACCTGGCGTAAAACTTTGTACCCCCCCACCACCCTCCCCCCTTCCCCGCGATTGGGTGTTCCCCCCCCCCCCCCCCCCCCCCCCCCCCCCCCCCCCTTGGGGTTTTTCATGTCCCCCCCCGGCCCCCGGGGGGAGGCCCCCCGTCGCGAAAAGAAAAAAAATGTTCCCAAAAAATGTCCCCCCCCCCCACATTCCAGGTTTTTTTTACCAACAAGAAATGGAACCCCCCCGCCCCCCCCCTGGGGGTGGTTAAACAAGCTAAAAGGGGTTCCCCCTCCCCCCCCGAAAAATTACCGTCCCATTTTTTTGACAAAAACTCCCTGGAATTAAACAGCCTGTGGGGCCCCCAAAATATTGCCCCCAAAAAAAAGCCCCCGAAAAAAAGGGGGGCCAAAAAAAAGATCGCCGAAAACGCTAAATTTATTTTCCCCAAAAAAATTGGCCCCCGTCCCCCGTTTTGGGGGGGTGGGTTTGGGGAGGGGGTTTTTTGGAAAAAAGAAGACGCTTGTCCCCCCTTTCCCATTTCCCCCAGCCCCCCACCCCCCCCTTCCTCGAAAAAATCCCTGGGAAAAAAAAAAATATGAGGGGGTTTTTTATAAGGCCCCCCCCCCCCTTCCACCCCGCAAGATCCCCCTTAAATTTTTGTGGGGGTGAAAAGGAAATCCCCCTTTTGGCTTTACCCAACCCCCGTAGGCCGGGGGGTTTCGAAAAGAAAGCCTTTTCCATAAAAAATCAGCCAGTGTAAGAAAGGGTAAAAAAGCCGGATTTCCTTCCACCCGTTGAAATCTGTTTTTTTTTAAGTTCCTCCTTTAATAATCGATGCCCCAAAAACGGACCGCGTAGATAAACCGTCCTTTTTTTATTTTTCTGAAAAACGAAAAAAAAAACTAAAAGCCCGGGCAAACCCGGCGGTTGAGGGGGAAAAAGGAAACCTATTTGGCCCCCCCCCGAAAAAAATAAAATTTCCCCTTTCTTTCGCCCCAAAGGTGGTTTTTTTTCCCCTTGTTAATATAAGGGCCCCCCGACCATAGCCCTGGGGTCCACCCCCCCTCCCCCGGGCCCACAGAATAAAGAGAAGGGATATAAACCCCCCCTACCCCCCCCCCCCCCGTGGGGGAACTGGGTTAACCCTGGGGAGGAAAAAAAAGAAATTCCCTATTTAAGGAAACAGGTCCCCCAAATTAAAACGACCCCCACCCCCCGAATGGGGGGGCCGGTTAAATAAACACTTCTCCAGCCCCTGGCTTTTTCCCTCCCGAGAAAAAAATTACCAAATCCCCTTCCCCCCAAAGAATCCTGGTTTAACATTTCCCCCTTGGGTACTTACCTTGCTCTTGCCCCCCCGTCTGGGCAAAAAGGAACCCCGTTAGAAAAAACTTGACAAGGACGAACTGGGGGTTAGGGAAGAGGGTTTTTGGAAAAACCCCGGGCCCTCCGTGGGGGGGGGGTGGGGTGGGGGCACACCAAAAAAAACAGAGGTCTCCTGGCCCATTCCCCGCTTCCCCCAAACGAAAGGGGGACTTTTTTTTCCCGCCCCGTTCCCCCTTCCCCCCACAGTCAAAAAGTGTAAAAGGGCGTTTTGTGGGGCCCGTTGTTTTTTAGGCAGCGCAGGGGCCCTAGCCCCCAACAGGAAAAAATCGCCCCGAAGAAAGTCCGCGGGGGCAAGGAACCGTGGGAAAGCAAGAAAAATCCCCCCCCTTTCCCCCGTGGTGTTGAAAGGAACCCCCCAACCCCCCGGATCCGTCCCCCCCCCCCCCCCCCCCAAAAGAAAAAAAAACACGGGTCTCCCACCCCACCCCCCCCCCCCCACCCCCCCCCGCCCCCCCCCCACCCCATGGGGGTATGATGGAAAACTTGTGGATGGATTCGCTTTTGAGGAAAATTTTTTTCCCCCAATGACCCAGAGAGAGGAAATTTAACCAAACGGCTTTTTTTTTATTTTTTTATAGAACCGGGTACACCGGCCCCAAACGGTTAAAAATAGACGAGAATATACCCAGGGAGGGGGCCGTGGGGGAAAAATAAAGTTTTTTTCCCCCCCGCGGAGCCCCCGGGAAGTTTTCCCCAAAGAATGGGCCCCCGAGACCCCGAAGAGAACCCCAGGCCCAGCCCATCGTCCGCCCCCGTTTAACCCAATCACCCATGGATCTCCCCCACAGGGCCCCAAAACATCAGTCCCCCGCCCCCCCCCCCCGGTGGAGAGAAAAGGGGCTGAGCAACCCCTTATGAACGCCCCCCTTCCCTCCCCCCCCCCAACAAGCCCCCCCTAGGTGCGGAGCCGTTATTCCCCCGACCCGCTTTGGGAGGTGACGCTGCCCGGAAAACAACCTCCCCTAGGGGCCGGAAATGGGTCCCCCCCGGGGCTTTGGCGCAGGTCAGAGGGGCCCAAAAAGTATTCTCGCAAACCCCCCCGTGCGACCCGGGTTACGTTTTTCGGCACCTTCCCGACAGGGTTTTCCCCCTGTCCCCCCCCCACCTTTGCAAAAAAAAATGGGGCCCGCTCCTTTCCAGTGGAACAACGGCCGGGGAGGCGGTTTTGCGTAGTATCCCCCCTATCCCTTGAACTTCCAATGGTAAAGCCAGAAACCGAGGGAAGGGCCCGAAACCCAGGGGTTTTGTGGTGGCCAAGTTCCCCCCGCCACTCCCCTGAACGGGAAAGCCCCCCTTCCAGCCTGGGTATCCGTTGCCCGAAAAAAAAAAAAAAAAAAAAAGACCGCAAACATCCCTATGCGAAGTTTGGGGCAAAAGAATTGGGATGAAAAGCCTTTTTCACCCTCCAACGACGAAAGGGGAAGGACGTCCCCCTTGGCCTTGCACTAGGTACGTTTTTCCCCCTTTTTACCTTACTCTGCTCGAGAGGACACTTTCCTTAACAATTGGCCACAGAGAGCAGCGTCCCCCATTCCCAAGATGAAGCCATTTCGGGAGGCTTAGGGTGCGGAACTGGGGGAAAAAACCCCAATATTCCCCCTACGAAAGGGCGTCCCCCCTTTGGGCCCGTAAAAAATATTGTAGGTTTTCAAATGCGCCCCCGTCCTCCGCGGAAGAATTGGCCCTTCGTGGGGCGCAGGCCCCTCCTCAAAAAACGCACCTGCCCCCGGAACATTCAGGGAAGAAAAGGCCCCCCCTTGTAATGTCCCCCTTGCGGTTCCCCAAACCAGATTCACTTCCCGGTTCCAACCCCAAAGAAGGTGGGTTTCCGCCCCCAGGCCCCAGGGCCCTCCACTTTCCCTCCCCCCGGGACCCAGGCAAGACTTTCCAACCACGAACGGTGCGCAAAAGAATACGAATCTGTCCCACCCTTTTTGTTTATGACCTCTCCAGAAATGGAGAACCTTGGGGCCCCGGCCCCATCAATCTCCCAACCGTGCATGGAGCACTTGCGTTGGAAAATGAAACCCCTCTTACAGAGCTTTCGTAGGTACTCCCGTCCCCAAACTTTGGAACCGGTAGAAGGGAAGGGTCGGGAGCTTTTTCCCCCCCGGGGCCCCCCCCCACGGCCCCTTTTTCCCCAGCCTCCCCCGGGGAAAAAAAATGGGGCCCGGTGGTTAAAAGAAGGAGGCACACCCGGCGAAAGAAAAAGGCGCCCAGGATTTTGGCCCTTTGCGTTGCTGGGAAACGCCAAGAAGTTTTAGGTACGCAATAAATTCAAGGCGGACAGCCCTGGGGTCTCCCCCCCCCCCCCCAGTTTTTGGGACTTGGGGAAGCTTTTTGCTGGCCGCGAAAATCCCCAGCCTGCGACCCCTGTTCCCGGAGGCCGAACAAATGTTCCGCGTGGAAACCACGAGGCCTTGGCAAGAGGCAAAACCTTGGGCCGGGAATACCATGGCTATTTTGGAATTTCCAAAACTGTAAACCTGCTGGGAGTAGTGGATTTTTCCAACTTTGGGACCCCACCCGGCAAGCGATTGAAAAATAGCTTTAAGCCACGCCCCCAGGGGAAACGGTAAAAATCTAAGAATAGTCCCGCCCCGGTTTTTTTGTATTCCCCCCAGAGCCCCGCCCGTCAAATGCGGGGATTGACCTTTGCTTTGCGGCCGTGAGCTTTAACCCGAAGGGGTTTTTCCTGCTGCTCCCACCGCCCCTGAAAACCGTTTGGGAACTTTGCCTTTTATGCTGGTGGGCGGTGCCCGAGTGCAGCCCGAGGGTAAACAGAAATCCGTAAAGTCCCCCCCGAAGAAAAAAACGTTGTCCCCCCCCACCCCCCCCCCCCCCCCCCCGTTGGGCATAAGGCCAGGAATTTTCCCAGGGGCCAAAAGCCGGCAGGAGGTTTTTTCGTGGGGGGTCCCCCCCCTTGAAAAGACAGGCCAGGGAAAGGGTCCCCAAGGGGCCAAGGCGTGCAAGAGGGTTCGGAGTCCAATGAAAAAAAACCCGTAGTGCAAAAGGGTTTCTTTGGTACACGGGTTAGAGGTGGGAGGCCCCGACCACAATATTAGTTCAAGGGAAACGCCTTTTTTTTCCCCCTTAATAAGTGGCTCCGGTGGCAAACATAATGATTTCCCAGCGAGGGAATGTAACTGCCTTGCAGATGCGGGAACCCCCTAAAAATAAGGGGGGAAAGGCGTCGATGCCAGACAAACCCATTAAATGGGGACACTGTTCCACCCCCCCCTTTAAATTTTAACAAAGAAAACCCGCGCGCGCGCCCTTAGGGAACGGGCCCCCCGCCCCCCCACCCGCAGCCTGGACCGGACGAGGGGAGACCACCCGCGGGCGGGAACCAGGAACGCCGGCCCCCCGGGATTGAAGTAACCAGCAGGGGGGCTGGAACCCCACGCCGGCTTTCGTTCCCCCCCGCGGCCAGGCCCCGCAAGCACCCGACCCCGGCAATGCGGCCCCGGGGAAGGGAAAAACCAAAGACTGGTGCCGCCCACCCAAAGGAACTCGGCCCCGCGGGCCCCCCCGAGAAAAAGCCGGGGGTCGCCCGCTACAAGTTTACCTTGCCCGATTGGCCCCTTTTTGTCAATTCTGCCTCTGAAAGGTTGGGCGCCAGAATAAACCCGCTGAATGGAGCCCCCTAATAAATTTCCCCAGAAAATGGCAGTCGCTCTTTTGGTTCTCCAGTCCCTCTTGCCCCAAAAACGTTCCCCTTAGTCCTAAATTTCACCTATTAATTCATTCGGTGCTCTCTCCCCCCCCGTTCCCATGGGAATGTTTTCTTTCTCCAAGATGCAAAATCAAACCATCCGTGGGGCCAGAACCCCAGCAGTACCACCATCTTCCCTCTCGTGGGGGTCTCTTAGATGCAAAGACCCTCACTAGTTCAGGAGCCTAAAACATATTTCAGGAAAAGTTTAAGTCGATCCACCGCCCGCCCCTCAGACTCCCTGGATCTTCTGAAGTCCCCCCTTTCTCCAACCTGCTTTCCTCAAAGGATGGCAAAAAGCCTTGCTGCCTCTTCCCCCTGTGACAGTTTTTTTTTATCTCCCTTGTCCTATTATTTCCATACACCAAAGGAAACCAGAACCAAGTGGTTTGTTTATTTCTTGTGGTCCCAAACAGCCCAGAAAAAATGGGCACAGAAATAAGTTTTTTTTTTTTTTAACAATTTAGTTAAGTCCACACATATGAATATTTTTAACCTGGAGTAAACAACAAATGCAAAAAAATGCCCCCCATGTTTTTTTCCCCCCACTATCCTTACAACAACCTATGAAATTTTTTTTCTGGATGTGGAGGAAAAAAACGGTCCCAACCCCCCCCCCCCCCTTATTTAGATGTGGGGTACCCCCCCCCCCCTGGAAAAACCCATAGCCCGGGTTACCCCCCCACCCCCCCCTGCAAAAGTGGTTTATTTGACGGTGGTGTAAAAATTTCCCCCCCTTTCCAACTAAAATACACAATATTTTCCAAAAAGTGTTTTTGGCAAAAGTCCTTTATAAATTAGCCAAAGCTTCAATGTGGGTCCACACTTAAATGTTTCCCCCCTGGGATTATATGGGTGCTGGCCACTTCCCCATGGTGGTTCCCATATGTCCCTTGAAATATGAGCTGCGCTTCAATTGGTGGTTTTTTACCGCCCCTAAATTTTGGGTCCCCCCCCCCCGACCCTCCCCCGGGCAAAAAAGAAAAAAGATTGGCGAACCCTTCCCCCGTGCGGGGGTTTTTTTCCCCCTTCCCCCTTTCTTTTAAATTTACCGCTGCGGCAGGTAAGTTAAAGCGCGCCCCTTAGTGGGGGCCCTTTAAACCTCATTATTGGGGCCGCTTGCTACAGGCGGGGTGGGAAAAATGCGGCCCCCCCCTCCCGCAGGCCTCCACCCCGCCCCTTCAAACCCCCCGGGCCTAGACGTCCTCACTGTAACAGGTAGGAGGCAGGAGGGATTCCCCGCTTTTCTCCCCCCGCCCCCCCCCTGTAAAAATTACGGCCGGCGGTGTGGGCCCTTATGATAAACCATACAGGTCCAGCGGTCCCCCGCAGGGGGAGTGACCACGCGGCTTTTTTGCACCTCCCACATCCCCCCCCTTTTTAGTACCCCCCCTGGGAGAGGTTACGCCCAGGTCGACAGCTCCCTCGGAAAACCTGTTTTTGCAGGAAAGCCTGGTGAGGTTTTTAAGTATTTTGGTAAAAAAATTTTAAATTTTTATTTGTTTTAATTTTTTTTTTATTTAAGCTATAATTTGGTGGGTTGCTCTGCCCTGAACTAAAACTTAAAGGGGGCCCAACTACCTTGGGGCCTTTCTTAAAAGGGGGGCAACTACCTTACCCCCTGGTTATAAAGGGGGGCAACCAACCTACCCTGGCCCTACCTAAAAAAGGGGGGGGGCCAACTACCCCTGGCCCCCTTTCTAAATGGGGCCACCTTACCTACCCATGGCTTTTACTAAAGGGGGCAAAAAACTAACCCCTTACCTGGGCTACCTAAAAGGGGGCACTAAAAACCCCCTGGGCCCCCCCCTTCCCCCCTAAAGGGGGGCCAAAACCCTAACCAGTTACCTGCTTTTCTTAAAGGGGGCCCCACCTAAAACCTACCTGGGGGGCCTATCTTAAAGGGGCCACCCCAACTACCTACCTTGGGCATATTTCTTAAAAAAGGGGGGCCAACTTTAAACCTTTGAACTTACTAAAGGGGGGCAAACCCTACCTTTACCTGGGGCCCTTTTACCTAAAAATGGGGGCCCCCAACTAACCCTGTGCTTAAACTAAAGGGGGCACTAACCCCTTGGGCTTCTTAAAAGGGGGGCAAAACTACCTACCTGGGCTTAACTAAAAAAGTGGGGCACTACCTGGCCCATTCCCTAAAGGGGGCCAACTACCTGGGGGGGCTTTTTATCCCTAAAGGGGGGCCAACAAACTAACCCTACCTTTTCCTAAAAAAGGGGCAACTAAACCCACTACCTTCTAAAGGGGGCCCAAACTGCCGCTAACCCTGGCTACCTAAAGGGGGCAACTACCTTAACCGGCTTCTAAAGGGGGGCAACTAACCTGACTAACTAAAGTGGGGGCAACCTACCTGCTAACAAAGGGGGCAACTAACCAGGCCTAAACAAGGGGGCCATCTGACTGGCTACAAGGGGCATCTACCTGCCCTGTAAAGGGGCACTACCTGGTTATTGGGGGGCTACTTACCTGTGCTATAAGTGTCATTTTAACCTGGCTTTTCTATCCAAAAGCGCCTTTAGCCAGTTAAGGCGGAGTGGGTGTGGGTCTTTTAAAGGCGTGGCACACCAAAAAGATGGGCGGGTGCCCCATGCACTCTTTAGCCCTCCCCTGCCTTTTTTCCATTTTCAAAATTGCCAACTATGGTAATTACAGTAAACTGAATTAATATGTGCCGGCTTCATGTAATACTATGTCCTGATATATGTGCGCTGGCTTCATGTGCCCTATGTTCCTGAACCAGGTTGGTCCCTATGGGAACAGTAAATTACCCCCTGTTTGCCATTAAAAAAACAAGATCTTCATGTCCCACTGGTCCACTCCTCAACAAGGTCCTGCCATGTATTACCTGACCCTTGTTGGTATCAGAAACAAGAACCTCCTGGAGTGGGCCCTTATTCTCTCATCTGGAATTATGCTATCGTTTATTTTCTTTTAACCCTTTAGTGTCCTGGCCCATTGTCTAATTTTTTTCCTGTTTTCCTATTCTCCCCCCACCATCCCCCCAACATTCCAACCGTTTTTTATTTTTTGGTCAAACAAAAACCTTACTTGGGCTGGTTTATAATGTAGTGACCATTTGCATTTTTAATTGGTCCTAATTTAATTATTTCTATATAATGTATTGGGCGAGTCCCCATTTTTTTTTCTTGTCGTTTGATTTTTTTTTCAGGGAGGTGGGTTATATGGAGTTTATTAAGTGAAAAAATAATGCAGATCTGTAAAATTCCGGTGATACCAAATTTATAGTTTTTTTATTAATGACCCTTGTTACAACTTATTTAAAAAAATAATAGAAAAAAATTTCTGAAAAAAAACCTTCTATGCGTTGACTTTTTTCTGAGACCAATTTTTTTATTGTTTTTATTTATATGAAAGAAAATGGGGGAAAAAGGTTTTTTTTTTTTTTTGTTTTAAATTAAAAAAATTAATTTTTTTTTAGTATTTTTATTTTTTTTTTTTTTTTTTTTTAATTTGTTTAAAAGCTTTAAAAAAAAAATTAAGTTTCCCCTAATTTTTTTTTAGTCCCCCCTTAAAGTGGGTAAGGGTTCCCTCACTTTACCATTGAAAAATTCAATCTTACCGCTGTTCCCCCTGTTTTTTTCTTGGTTTTTTGCTGGGGGGGGGTGTTTTGAATTTCAAAGGGGGCCAGTTGTTTTTTTTTTTTTTACTGGCTTCCTTAACTAGGCTTGCTAAGTAAGAAAGGCCAAAGGTCACCCCCCCCTGGTTAGCTTAATTAAGCAGCCATTTGGCCCCCCCTGGCCAGAAAAAACTTAAATCCAAGAAAAGAAGAGAAAGAAACAAAGTCCCTGTTAAAAAAAAGGCTTTAATAGCCGACCTGAAAGTTTGGGCTTGAGGAAAGCCCATAACAAGAATGGGATAATCTTTAAAAAGGGGAAAAAAATAGGTTTAAGGAACCACTGGGGGTGTTTTATATTTTTTTTAAAGGGACCCCCCCCACAATATTAAAAACAAAAAAAGTGGGGGGGGGGGTGACCCCCTGTTTTTTTTTTTTTGTTTATTTTTTTTTTGCCAAGATCCTTTTTTTTAAAACCTAAAAAAAAAGCAAGCGATCCCTTTTATGTTAAAAAAAAGTTGAGAGGGGAGACAACCCCCCCCCCATTTATTTTTTTAAAAAAGGGGAAACCCTGAAAAAACCCAATATCCCCCCCCCAAAATCCCCCCACCCTTCCCCCCCGAAAAAACCCAACGAAAAATTTTGATATTAATTGCCTCCCTGAAAATCCATAAAACCCAAGGTTCCCCCCAACCCCCACTCCCCCCCCCACCCCCTTCTCAAGTTTAAAAAAAAATTTGAAATAGTTCCCCCCCCCCCCCCCTTTTTTGGGCCCCACCATAAAAGCCCCCCCCCCAAAAGGGGGAACCCCAAACTTCCTTTTTTAAAAAAAAACTGCCTTTTGCCAAGATTGGGAAAACGGGCAAAACAAAAAAAAAAAAAAAAAAAAAAAAAGATGATAAAAAAAAAAAAATTCCCGAATTGCCCAGCCAGGACAAAATTTTTTTTTGTTTTGGGGAAAAAAAAAAAAATACCCTAGTTGGGGCCCCCCCCCCTTGGCAAAAGGGGGAAAAAGAAAAAAGTTTTTTTTGATCACCCCCCATCCGTTATTTTTGTTTTATTTTTATTTTTAAAAAAGTGTTATCCCCCCATGGAAAAATTTAGGGGTTGGGGGGGGTGGTGGGGGTTTTTGGGGGTGGGGGGGGGGAAAAATGGGGGGGTTTTTTTCCCCCCCCTCCCCTAAAAAGCCACCTATTTGCACCCCCAACTAAAAAAAAAACGAGAAAAAAAACCCGTTCTTGACAAGAGTGAGGGGGGAACAAAGACCCCCCCCCCTTGGGGGCCAAAAACAATGCCACTTTTTATGGGGTTTTTTTTTTATTATTTTTTTTTTTTGGGGCAAAAATAGGTCCCTTTTTAAGAAGGGGGAAAAACGGGTTGGGGGGTGGGGTGCCCCCCCCCCCACCCATTCCCAACAGCCCCCCCCCAGCCCCATGGAAGGGTGGGGGAACAGGCCCCCCCACCCCTATTTTCTTTTTTTTACTGTAAAATTATTTGGGCCAGTAGGGTTTTCCCAAGTTGGACGTCCCCTCCCCCCGTATTGCCAAACCTAAAGGTGGTTTTTACGAAAAGCCCCAAAAAAGTGTGGGGTTTTTTTATTTGCTTATGGATGGGGTGTATAGCCCCCCCCTGGAAAAAAGGAACCCAAAAAACCAAGTTCAAGTTCCCCCCCCCGAGTTAATATTATTGTTTTTATTTTTTATTTTTTCCTTGGGTTCCCCCCTTGTTTTTTTTTTTGTATTTTTTTAAAAGCCCTAAAAAGAGGCCCCCCCCCAACCCCCCCAAAAAAATGTGCCACAAATTTGGCCCCCCCCCCCAACTGGAAAGGTTTTTTTTCCCCCCCCCTTATTAATAAAAAAATAAACTGCCCTTTGTGTGGGGCTAAAAAAAACCCCCCCTTTAAGGCCGCCCCTAAAGACAAAAAAATAAAATTTGAAAAAGGGGGGCCCCCCCCACCACCCCCCCCCCCCCCCTTGCCTACTTTATTACCCCCCCCCCCAAGGGGGGCCACCCCCCCTTTTTGGGGGGGGGCCCCACATGCCCCCAATTTTTTTTTTTTCCCCAAAGGTTGCCCCCCATGGTTGTTTTTTTTTTTTTGGGCCCAAGGGGGCCCCAAGCCCAGAAAAAAAGGGGAGAAAAAGGGCCCCCCACCCAAAAGGGGAAATTGGGGGCCCCCCCTTATTTTTTTTTTTTTTTATATTGGGGGGTCTGGGCCCCATGTGAGAAAAAACCTTTTTTCGAAAAAACAAAAAAAAAACAACCCCCTGTTTTTTATTTTTGTTTTTAAAGAGACTTTAAATTTATAAAAAACAGATTCTCCCCCCCCCTCCTCCCCCAACAAAACCCCCAAACAAAACGGAAAGGAATGTGAAAGGAAAAAAAAGAAATAGAGGAAATCCTGTTTTTTAATACTGAAAGAAAAAACCCCCTTTATTTTAAAACAGGGTTTTTTTTATTTTTCGAGGTTTTTTTTTCCATGGGCAAAAAGGACATCCCAAAAAAGGCCCATCCTTATTGATTGGCCCCCTTTCTTGTTTTGCCTTGGCCACCCCCCCCCCCCCTTGGTCATAAAAACCCCCATGGGGGGGCCCCCCCCCCCCCAACCTTGAAAAAAAAAAATTTTGCCCCCCAAAAAAGTTGGGGGCCAAAAATGGAGTTTTTTTATTTGGCCCCCCCCAATGGGGGGGTTAAAAAAGAAGCCCCCCCCCCTTCCCCGATTTTTTTTTTTTTTTTTTTTTTTTTTGTTTTTCCCCTTAGGCTTTAAAAGTTTTTTTTTAAATAGCCCCCCCCCACCCCAGGCAAAAGAAGTAAAAAATTAGGGGGAAAAACCCCCTCCCCATTTGGGTGGCCCCCCCAAAATTTTTTTTATGGGGGTTTTGGCATTGGTGGGGCCTCTAAGCCTTTTTTAAACACCAGAAACCTCCCCCAAAGAAAAAAATAAAACAAACCCTTTCCCCCGAAACCCTGTTATTGTCTTCCCCCCCCCCCAGGGCAAAAAAAACACACCATTCCCCCCCTAAAGCACCTTTGCCCGCTCCCCCATTTTTATTTTTTTTTTTTTTGTTTTTTTGTAAACCCCCACCCCCTCAGAATGCCCCCCCCCAAAAACCGAAAAAACACCCCCCCCGCCCCCCCCCCCCCACTTTGACCCCAACCTGCCATATTTTTTATAAACAGTAAGAGGCCTGTTTTTAATTTTTTTTTTTTTACCCCCCTACCTTTTCCCCCGCCCTGGGGGGCCCCCCCCCTTTGCCCAAAAAAGGTTTTGGGTTATGTTGGGGGCACCCCCAACAGGGTCCCCCCCCCCCCCCCCCTCCCCACCCACCCCCCCCCACCCCCCTTCCCTAAAAGCCCCCCCTGGCCAACCCCCATGATTTTTTAATTGGCCAAAAAATGGTCCAGT
Source organism: Phyllomedusa bahiana (assembly GCA_025379985.1). Taxonomy (NCBI): domain Eukaryota; kingdom Metazoa; phylum Chordata; class Amphibia; order Anura; family Hylidae; genus Phyllomedusa; species Phyllomedusa bahiana. Next base: position 13,930 of record JAODAL010022203.1, on the reverse strand, counting down.
CCACCCCTTTGGTTTTCTTTCCCCCCCCCCCCCCCCCCCCCCCCCCACCACCCCTCCCCTTTCAAGAAAGGGGGTTTTTTTTCTGGTGTTTTTTTGTTTTTTATTTTTTATATTTGGCCCGCCCCAAAAAAAAAATTGGGGTTTTTTGGCCCCCCCCCCTGCCTTTTTTTGGGAAAAAGGATGAATCGAAGAACACCCCAACCACACCCTACCCCCCCCCCCCACCCCCCACCCCCCCGCCCCGCCGCCACACCTCTCCACCACCCCCCCCCGCCCCCAACCCCCTACTCCGCCCCCCCCCCCCCCCCCCCCCCACCGGTCCCCCCACCACCTCCCCCCCCCCACCCAACCACCACCCTCCCCCCCCCCCCGCCCCCTACCCTCCCCCCACCACCCACTCCCCTCCCGCCCCCCCCCATCCCCGTCCCGCCCCCCCCCCCCCCCCACATCACCCACCCGCCCCCCACCCTCCCCCCCCCCCACCACCCCACCCCCCCCCCCACCCCCCCCCCACCCACCCGCCCCTCCCCCCCCCCCGCCCCCCCCTCCCCCACCCCCCCCCCCCCCCACACCCCCCCCCCCTCTCTCCCCCCCCCCCCCCGCCCCCCCCCCCCACCCCCCCCCCCCCCCCCCCCCCCCCCGTACCCCCCACCGCCCCCCCCCCCGCCCCCCCTCCCCACGCTTCCGACCCACCTCCCCCCCACCCCCCCCCCTCCCCCCAGCCCCCCCCCCCCGCCCCCCCCCCCCCCCCGCAAAAAAAGAACCCCCCCCCACCCCCCCCCCCCCCCCCCCCCCCCCCCAATCCTATGAAATCATCACCATAACCCACGTTAATGTTTGTCACCCACCCCATAAACCCCCCTACGCCCCCCTTCAGCCAACAAAAAAAACCCTAAGGTACAATATTATAATAATATACCCAACACCCCCCCATTCTGGGCAAAAAAACACAAAAAAAAATTGGTAAAAAAAAATTTTTTTTTTAAAGTTAATTTCTGGCCACCTTTTTTCATTTCTTTTTTGCCACAAAGTAAAGAAAAGTTGGGGTTTTTTCCCCCCTTTTGGGGTGCCCCCTAACAAATGGGCCCCCCCAAAATGTATAACCCCTTTAAACCCAAAATTTTTAACTGAAGAAAGGAACCTGGTGATCAGAGCATTAAATTACTGTGTTTATTTCCGAGGTGAAATTTGGCATGTTTCCCAGGTTTTCCCCTTTAAAAATGGGTTATTTTTGTCCTCCCACTACCAAGGTGCAAATCCGGCTTTTGGGCCCCCCCTTTTTATTTTTAATTTTAGGAGTTTTTTTTTTAAAAAGAAAAATTATTTCCTTGGGCATAAAACCCCAAAGTATCCCCCAAACTTATTTAGAATTTGTAAAAATATTGTTTTATTGCCTCCCCCCCCCACCCCCCCCATTTAAACCAAAAGTGGGGGGGGTTTTCCCCCCCCCCCTAGCCCCTAAATTTTTTTCCCCCCCCCCCTAGGAATATCCCCCACCTTTTAGGTTTAAAAAATGTGGCCCCCTTTTTCCCCACCCCTCACCCCCAAGGCCAACCCCTCCCCCCCAGGGTCCCCCGCCCCTTTAATTAATCTTTATTTTTTACAGACCCTTGGGTTTTTGTTTTATTTTTTCTCTCTCCTCCCCCTGGAAAAAAAAATGTAGCCTTGGCCCAGCCCCCCCCCCACTTTTGGCTTAGCTTTTATTAGCTTAAACAAGACCCCCCTGGTCCCCTTCTAACTGCAGCCCCCTAGTAAAAAGAAAAAAAGCCCCCCAGTAAAAAAAAAGAATAACAAAACCCGCCCCCCCCCCCCTTGAAAAAAAATTTCCAAAAAATGGGAAAAAAACCCCAAGAAAAAATACCCAGAACAGAGGTAAAGAATTGAAAAAAATTCCAAATGTAAAAAAATGAAGGAACAAACCCCTTTTTTAAAAGGGGGAAAATACCCCCCTAAAAAAAAAAAAAAAAAAAAATTTTAAAACCCCCTTAAAAATTTTTTTTTTTTTTTTTTTTTAATTTTTTAAAATAAAAAAAAAAAAAAAATAAAAAAAGTTACCTAATAAAAAAAATTTTAAAAAATTTTTAAAAAAAACCCTGTTTTTTTTTTCCCCCCCCAAAATTTTTTTTGTATTTTTAAAATTCATATTAAAAAAAAAAAAAAAAAAAAAAAAGAAACAAAAAAAACAAAAAAAATTGGGTTTCCCCCCCCCCCCGCCCCCCTCCCCCCCCAGAATAAAAAGGGTCAAACGCAACAAAAAGGAAAAGGTGTTTTTTTTGTTTATATTTTTGTTATTTTTTTTTTTTTTTTTTTTACAAAGAAAAAAATTTTTTTTTTTGATTTATTTTTTTTTTTCTTTTCCCCTTATATTATAAATTGTTTTTAGTTATTTTTTTTTCTTTTTTAAAAGTAAGTAAAAAAAAAAAGAACCCCCATAAAAAAAAAAACTTTAATAAAAAAATTTTTTTTTGGTTATCAAACCGGGAATTTTTTTTTTTTAAAACCAAGATCCCCCCTTTGGCCCAAAAAATTTTATTTTTTTTTTTTTTTTTTTTTTTTTTTTCACTTTTAATAAACTCCCATAAAATAATAAACCCCACCCCTCCCTAAAAAAAAAAAAAAAAAAAATTTCCAAAACCGAACCAAAAAAAAAAAAATAAAAAAAAAAAAAATTTGGGGGGGTAAAAAACTTCCCCCCCCCCCACCCGTCCCCCCCAAATTTTTAACAATTTTTATAATAATAGAAAAAAAAAATTAAATTTTAAAAATTTAGACCCAAATATTAAAAAAAAAATGGCCCAAAAACTGGTCCCCCCCCCCCCCCCCCCTACCAATAAAAATTCCCCCAAGCCCCCCCCCCCCATTAAAAGTAAAGGGGTTTTTTTATATGTTGTTGAAAAAAAAAAAAAACCCCAAAAAAAAATAAAAAAAAACCGTTTTGTTAGTAATTTTTTTTATTTTTTTATTTATTTTTTTTTGGGGAAATGTTTTTTTTTTTTTTTTTTTTTTTGGGGGGGGAAAAATGGTTGGGGGGGGGGGAAAAATTAGAAAAAAAACCCAGAAAAAAAAAAAAATTGAAAAAAAATGGGCCCCCCCAAAGAAAAAAAAACCCCCCACCCTAAAAAAAGGGGGTATTTTTTAAAAAAAGAAATAAAATAAAAACCGTTAAGCCAATTAATAATTTTTTAACCCCAAAGAATGGAAAAAAAGCCCCAAGATAAAGGGGCCCCAAAACTTCCCCCCCCCCCACAGGGGGAAAGGTTTTTTCTTTTTTGTTTATCCCTGTAAAAAAAAAAAAAAAAAAAACAACAGTTTTTTTCCCAGGTTTAAATTACATGGCCGCAAAGAACCCACCCCCCCTTTTTGTGGGAAGCCCCTGTTGGACCAGAAAGGGGAAAAAAAACCCCCATGGAAAATATATTTTAGTCACCCCCTTATTTTTTTGGGTGGGTTCTTTTATTTAATTTAAGGAAAAAATGGTCCACCCCCAGGGGGGGTTCAAAATATAACTGTTCCTCCCCCCCCATAAAGAACCCCCAAAAACCCGGTTTTTTTCAAAAAAAACAAATAAAGGGAAAAAAATAAAGCAAAAACTATGTGGGGGGAACCACGCCAACCATAAATAAAAAATCAAAAAAAACCAAATTAGTAAAATAATTACATGGTAAAAAGCCCCCCCGGGGCCAAAAAACCAAATAAAAATCCCCCAAGAAATTTAACAGTAAAATACCAAAAATAAGGTTTTGGGGCAAAAAAACTTTTTTTTTTGGAATAAATGGGAAAAAAAAAAACAGCATGAAGGCATAAAAAAAGATTTTGGGCAATGGTGGGAGTAGCCCAAAACCGCCCCCAAAAAATCCACCTTGATTTGGGGTTTGGGTTTTTGGGGCCCACCCCCGGCCCCCCCCCCCTTTTTAAAAAAGCCAACACCCCCAAACTTCCCCCCGCCGCCTAAAACTGCAAAAAAAATAAAATGGGGGGCCCTTTTTTTTGGAAAGAAAAAAGCCAGTAAAATGCCCCCCCCCCCCTTTTAATAGCCCAGGGTTTAAGTTAAGCCCCCCCCCCCCCACCAACATAAACCCAGGGGGGGGGTTAGTTTTTATTTTTGGCCCCCCCCCTTTTACCCAAATGGGCAAAATCTTAAAGATGCCCCCCCCCTTTTGGGTAAAAAAAAAAAAGCCCCAAAGGGTAAATAAGATTGGCACCCCCCCCTTTATTTTGTTTTTGATAGCCCAGGTTAAAAGTTTTTTATTTTTTTTTTTGCCCCCCCCCCCCCATTTTTTTGTGGGGTTTTTTTAAGCCCAGGGTAAAAATTTTTTTTTTTTATTTTTTTTTTGTTTATTGGGCCCCCCCCCCTTTGTTAGTAGAAAAGTCCCCCCCCCCAGGTATGTTAGTTTTTTATTTTTTTTTTTTTGCCCCCCCCCTTTTTTTTTTTTTAAGAAAAGCCCCCCAGGTAAAAAATAGGGTTTAAGGTTTTTTTTTGCCCCCCCTTTTTTTTTTTCTTTAGTAAAATCCCCCAGGGGGTTAAATGGCCCCCCCCAAGTTTTTTTGCCCCCCCCCCCCCCCCTTTTTTTAGAAGGGGGGGTAAAGGTAAAATGTATATTTTTTGCCCCTCCTTTTTTTTAAAAGAAAAGGTTAAATGGGTAAAAATTTGGCCCCCCCCTTTTTAGAAGCCCCAAAGGGGGTTTTTAAAGTTTTTTTTTTTTTGCCCCCCCCCCCTTTTAAGAAACAAAAACCAGTGTAAAAAAAAGTGGGGGGGCCCCCCCATTTAAAAGTTAGCCAAGGTAAGGTTAGATATTTTTTTTTATTTGGGCCCCCCCCCCCCCTCCCCATTTTTTTTTTTAGAAAAGCCCCCCAGGTTTAAGGTGGGGGCCCCCCCCCTTTTTTTAAAAAAGTAAATAAAAAGCCAGGTAGTTTTTGGGGCCCCCCCCCTTTTTTTTATTTTAAGTAGCCCATGGTAAAGTGGTAAGGATTTTTGATTTTTTTTTGGCCCCCCCCCCTCTTTAGTAAAAAGCCCCTAGGTAAAAGTTGTGGCCCCCCCCCCCCCTTTTTTGAGAAAAGCCCCAGGTGGGGGATTTTTTTAAAGGGTAAGTTTTTTTGGGCACCCCCCCCTTTTTATTAAGAAAAAGCCCAAAGGGGTAAAGGGTAGTTGCCCCCCCCCCTTTTAAGAAAAAGCCCCCCCGCAGGTAAAAAAAGGGTAAAGTAATGTTTTTTTTTTTTTTTAGCCCCCCCTTTAGAAAAAAAGCCCATGGGTGGTTAATTGCCCCCCCTTTTTAAGTAAAAAGCCCCCCAAGGTAAGGTAAAGTTTGTTTGTGCCTCCCCCCCCCCTTTTTTTAAGTAAGCCCCCAGGGTAAATGGTATTTTTTTTGTTTTTGTGGGCCCCCCCCTTATAAAGAAAAAATAAGCCCCCAGGGTTTAAGTTTTTTTTTTTTTTGGCCCCCCCTTTTATTTTTTTTTAGTAAAAAGGAAAAAGCCCCAGGTTAAAAAAAAAAGGAAAAATTTTTTTTTTTTTGCCCCCCCTTTTTTATTTTTTTTCATAAAGCCCAAGGTTAGGATTTTAGTTTTTGCCACCCCTTTTAAAAAAAGCCCAGGGTTAGTGGCCCCCCCCCCCCTTTTTAAAGGTTATTAGTTCCCCCCAGCCCAAAGAGGGACCCCCCCCCCCCCCCCCCCCCCCTAAAATAAAGCCTTAATTAAAAAAAAAATATTAAAAAAAACATAATAAAAATTTTTGTCCCCCCACCCCTTACCTCACCAGGGCCCCCCCCCCTTCCCCCTGCAAAACCCCCCCGTTCCGAAGGGCCCCGCCCCACCCCTTGGGGGGAAACCGAACTGGGGGGGGGAAAAGGTTTAAACACTCCCAGCCGTCCCCCCCAAAAACAGGGGGAGTTGAGGGTTGGGCCCCAAAGCCCCGCCGTTGTTCCCCCCCCCCCCCCCCCCCCCACTCCCCCCCTGTCCCCCGAACGCTGGGAACCCTTTGGTTCAAAAAAAAAAAAATAAAAACAAGAATGGGTTAAAAAAAACAGCCCCGGCCCCCCGCAAAAACCCGCCCCCCGCCCCGAAAAAACCATTACATGGGGGGAAGCGATCCCCCCCCCCCTCCCCACCCCTGGCCCACCCCCTCCCCCCCTTCCCCCCCCCTGTTTTAAAAAAACAGTGGGAGGGAAACCCCCCCGTTTTGGCCCGGCCGGGTTGATAGGTGCCCCGGGAAAAAATTTGGGGGGGCCTTGCCGGCCCCCCCCCCCCCCCCGCCCCATTTCCAACCCGCCCCCTTTTGTTTTTGTTTTTAGCCAAAAGAAAGCGGCCCCCCCCCCCCAAAAAGAAAAAGTAAGCCCCCCCGGCAACCCCTAGCCCCCGCTACTTCCCCCCCCTTGGCCCGGCCCCGCGGTTAAAAAGAATTTTTAAAGAAACCCCCCCCCCCCGCGGGTAAGTTTCGCCCCAAACCTCTGCCCCCGGGAAGGGGGGCCCCCGGGGGGGGGGGGGACCCCCAAAAAAAATAAGCCCGGGGTTTAAACCACTGAAGCCCCCAGCATATCCAAAAAAAATAATAAATCAGAACCTAATAGTGGAAACCAAACAAAATGAAAGCCATCAAAAACATTTTAATTTATTTCCAGAAAAAAACATAAACGGACCCACAATGGGAAAAGCTTTTTGCTAAAAAATTTTTAAAAAAATAAGAACTTATTTGTTTTTTGGCCCCCCCAACCCCCCCCCCCCCTTTTGTTTTTTGGAAAAATATTTGTTCCCTTTTAGTGTTGGTGAGAAATTGTTTTTCCCAAAAAAACGTTTTATTTTTTCCCCCCTATATAAAAAAACCACCCTTATTTTTTTTTTTTTTTTGCCGACCCCCCCCCGGCCTTAATTGGGTTTTTTTTTTTATTTTTATTTTTTTTTTCCCCCCAGACCAACATTTCTCAAGGGGGAAACCGTTTTTCACCCACGCACAGTATCCCCCAGAAAATTTTTTCCACATTAGGTTTTGTTGTAAAAGGATTTTACAAGTGTGTGGGAAAAACAAAGCCGGTGCAAAAAAAAACTTGTTTTTTTGTTAACCTCCCCAAGTAAAATTAATCCCTTATTTTGGTAGGGTTGGGGGGACCCCTTAAAATAAATTTGGTTTAAAACAAAAAACTTAATTTTTCCTGTATTATTTTTTGCAATTTTTTTTCTTGGGCCCTTGTTTGGAACACCACCAAAGAAATAATTTTAAAACACTGTTTTTTTTCCCCTTTTGGTTTTTTTTTTATTTTTTCTGGGGTTGTGGTTAAAAAATGAAAAATTGGAAGAAATAAAACCTTTGTTCCCCCACGAAGGGGGCCCCAAAGCAGACCTCTTGCCCCCTACCCCCCCACCCCTTTGGAAGAAGCCATAAGTGGGGAGAAAAAAGACCCCTGCCCCAAAAAGAAAAAAAAAAAAAAAAATTCCAGGAACTGAAGGCGAGGGGAAATCCGTACATTTTAACCTTTTTTTTTTTTTCCCCTGAAATTATTTTGTTTTTTAATTTTTATTTTTTAAGGCTTTTTCTGGGTGAAAATCCTTGTTTTTGGAGTTTTTTTTTTTGGGCCCCCCTTTTCCTAAGAATGAAAGAGGAAAGGAAAAGAGACCCCCTGGCCCCCCATTGGCCCCCCCCCCCCCCTACAAAAACGATGGGGGGGCCCCCCCCCCTTTGCTGCCCCCCCCCCCCCCCTTGAGAGAACCCTCCAAAAAAGGAAAAACCGGAAAAATAAAGTAAACCGCTTTTTTTTGCCAAAGAGACCTGGAAAGAAAAGGAAAAGCCCCCGAACCTTGGCCCAAATTCCTGGGAAAAAATAATTTGCCCCACCCTTTCCCATCAGCGGTTTAATCCCTTTTGTGGCACCTTACCAAGAGCAAATTAGGAAATTTTTTGCCAGGGCCCCAAAATGACGCAAAGGGGGTTTAAACTTGGTGCGGGCCCCCCGGAAAACACCCCCCCCCCCCCCGGCCTTTTCCCCTTTTCCGGCCCGCGGGGGGCCCCGGCGGTTCCCCCCCGCCAACCCCCGTGTTTCCCCCCCTCCCCCCCCCCCCCGGGGCCCCCCCTGGGGCCCCCTGGCCCCCGGGGTGGGTTCCCCCCCCCCCCCCCGGTTTGCGTGCACGCCTTGGCCCGCGGGGAACGAGCCCCCACCGGGGGGGGATCCCACCCGCCCCCTTGCTTGGGTAACCTTTTTTTACCCGGCCACCCGCGTTTTCACCCACCCCCCCCCCCCTTGGGGTCCCCCCCCCGCCCCCCGCCGTTACCCCCCCCCCCCCTTTCCCCCACCCCCTGGGCCCGGGCCCAAGGGCCCCCCCCCCCCCTTGCCCCCGGGTTGCCCCCCGTATTTTTTTTATGTTCCCCCTAAAGCCCCCCCCCGGCCGCCCCGCCCCCCCGTCCCCTTTTTCCCCTTTACCCCGTAAAATTTTTTTTTTAAAAGGGACCCAAGTGTTCCCCCACCCCCCCCCCCCCCCCCCAAATAAATTTTTTTTTTTTGGGGTTTTTTTTTGTGTTCACCCCACCCCCCCCCTTTTGCCCACCCCTGGAACCCCCTCCCCCCCCCCCCTTTCCCCTATTTTAAATGGGTTCCCCCCCCCCCCCCCCCCCCCCCCCCGCCTTCCCCCCCCCCCCGCAAGGTACCAATTTTTTCCCTCCCCCCCCCCCCGCTGGGGATCTTTTTATTGTTTTTTTTTTGGGCCCCCCCCCGAGCCCATAAGGAAAAAAAAGCCGGTTTTTCCCCCCCTGAAAATCCAATAAAAAATTTTTTTTTTTGGGGGTCCCCCCCCCCCACCACCCCCCCCCCGGCCCTACCCCCGTTGTTTTAAAAAAACCAAAAAGACCCTTTTTTTTGGCTTACGTTTTTTTTCCCTTGAAAACCTCCCCCTAAAAACCCCTCCTTTTGCCCCGCCCTTTTGCCCCCTGGAACCCCCTTTCCCCCCCCCCCTTGGCCCCCCTTGATCCCTTTTAACCTACCAACGAAACCCCCTCCTTGGCCCCCGCCCCCCCCCCCCCCCCCCTGCCCCCCCCCTGAAACATTTCTTGGCCCCCCCCCTTGGGCCCCAACGAACCCCCCTTACGTTTGTTTTTTTTTTTTCCCTACGGAAACCTAAAACGAAATTTTTTTTTTCTGTGTTAAACCTCCGATATGCAAAGCCCTCTGCCCCCCCGGCCCCACCCCTGCAAAAATCCAAAGTCCACGTCCCCCCCCCCCCCCCCCCCCAAAGGGGGGGAAACCCCCGTAAACCCCCCTATGGTTTTTTAAAAACCCCCCCCTCCCCCCCCAGCCGCCAGCCCCCCCAAGTTCCCCCCCCCCCCCCCAATTTTCCCCCCCCGCCCTATTTTTTTTTTTTGGGGCCCCCCCCGGCGGTCCCCCCATTTTTCCCCTGGTTTGGAAAAAAAAAACCCCCCCCTTTTGGGGGGGCCCCCCCGGGGGGGAAAAAAACCCTTTTAACCCAAAGGGGGGCCCCCCCCCCCCCTTTTGGGGCCCCCCCGGGGGCCTTTTTTTTTTTTGGGGGCTCGGGGGGGCCCCCCCCCCCCCCCCCCCCTTTTTTTTTAAAAAATTTTTTGGGGGGCCCCCTTTGGGGGCCCCCAAATTTTTGGCCCCCCCCTTTTCCCCCCCCCTTTTGGAAATTTTAAAAGGGTTTTCCCCCCCCCCCCCCGGGGGAAAAAAAACCCCCCCCCCTTTTTTTCCCCCCCCCCGGGGGAAAAAAGGAGCCCTAAAAACCCCTTCCCCCCCCCCCTTTTTTGGGTTTTTTTTTGGGGAAAACAAAAGGGGGCCCTGGGGGGGGGTTTTTTCCCAAACCCCCCCCCCCCCCCCTTCCTTTTTTTCCCCAAAAACCCCCCCCCCCCTTCCTTTTTTTTTTTTCCCCCGGGGGAAAAAATTTCCCCCCCCCCCCCCGGGGCCCCCCCCCCCAAAAAACCCCCCGGGGGGGGGGTTTTTTTTTGGGGGGCCCCCGGGGGGGGCCCCCCCCGGGGTAAATTTTTTTGGCCTTCCGGGGGCCCCCCCCGGGGGGGGGAAAAAAATTTTTTTTGGGGCCCCCTCCCCCCCCCTTAAAAAAGGGGCCCCCCCCCCTTTTTCCCCGGTTTTTTTGGGGGGGCCCCCGGTTTCGGGGGGGGCCCCCCCTTTTCCCCCCCCCCGGGGGCCCCCCGGGGGGGCCCCCCCCCCCGGCGGGGGGTTTTTTTTCCCCCCCCCCTTTCCCCCCGGGAATTTTTTTTTTTCCCCCCCGGTTTTTCCCTTTCCCCCTTTTGGGGGGGGAAAAAAAAGGAAAAAAACCCCTTTCCAAAAAAAACCCCCCCCCTTTCCCCCCCCCCCCTTTTTTCCCCAAACCCCCAAAATTTTTTTTTCCCCCCCCCCGGGAAACCCCGGGGCCCGGGGGGCCCCCCCGGGGCCCCCCCCCCCCCGCCCCCCCCCTTTTTTTGGGGGGGGGGTTTTTTTTGGGGGGCCCCCCCCCCCTTTTTTTTTTGGGGGGCCCCCCCTTGGGGGGGGGGGGGGCCCCCCCCCCCGGGGGCCCAAAAACCCAGGCCCCCGGGGGGGGGGGGCCCCCCCCGGGGGGGGTAAAAACCCCCCCTTCCCCCCCCCCAAAAGGTTTTTTTAAAAAAAACCCCCCCCCCCCAGGGGCCCCCAAAAAAAAGGGGGGAAAAAAAAACCCCCCCCTTTCCGGGGCCCCCCCAAAAAAAAAATTTTTTCCCCGGGGGGGAAAAAAATTTTCCCCCCCCCCCCCCCCCCCCCCCCCCCCCAAAAAAAAAAAGGGGAAAACCCCCTTTTTCCCCCAAAAAAATTTTTTTTTCCCCTTTTCCCCCCTCCCCCCCCCCCCCCCCCCCCCCCCCGGGGGGGGGGGGGGCGCCCCCCCCCCCTTTCCCCCCCCCCCCGGGAAAAATTTTGGGCCCCCCGGGGGAAAAAAACCCCAAAAATTTTTTTTGGGGGGTTTTTTTCCGCCCCCCCCTTTCCCGGGGCCCCCCGGGGTTTTCCCAAAAAAAAAAAAAAAAGCCCCCCCCCCCCCCCCAAAAAATTTTAAGGGGGGTTTTTGGGGGAAACCCCGGGAAACCCCCACCCCCCCCCATTTTTTTTTTTTAAAAAACCCCCCTTAAACCCCCCACCCTTTTTTTTTTAAAAACCGGGAAAGGAAAAAAAAAAATTTTTTAAAAAATTTTTTAAAATGGGGCCCCGTTTCCCCCCCTTTTAAAAAAGGGCCCCCCTTTTTTTGTTTTTTTTTTTTCCCCCCGGGGGGCCCCGGGCAATGCCCCCCCTTTAAAAAAAACCCCCCCCCGGGGGGGCCCCCCCAAAAATTTTTTTCCCCGGGGGGCCCCCCCCCCCCCCCAAAAAAAACCCCCCTTTTTTTTTTTTGGTTTCCGACAAAGGGCCCCCCAAAAAAGAAAACCCCCCAAAAATTTTTTTTTCCTTTCCCCTTTTTGGGGCCCCCCCGCCAAAATTGGGGGGCCCCCCCCCAAAAAACCCCCCCCCCCCCTTTTTTTTTTTTAAAAAAAAAAAAACCCCCCCCCCCCCAAAAATTTGGGGGGGTTTCCCCCCAAAGGGGGCCCCCCCGGAAAAACCCCCCCGTTTTTCCCCCCCCCCCCCCCCCCGGGGGTTCCCCCCCCCCCAAAAAAACCCCCCCTTTTTTTTTTTCCCCGGCCCCCGGGGCCCCCCCCCCGGGGGCCCCCCAAAAAAGGCCCCCTTTCCCCAAAAAAAAAACCCCCTTTTTTTTCCTTTTTTTTTTTTCCCCCCCCCCTCCCCAAAAAAAAGGGGGCCCCCCCCCCCCAACCCCCCCCGGGGTTTTTTTTTTAAACCCCCCCTTTTTTTTTTTGGGGGGAAAAAAAAAAAATTTTTTTCCCCCCAAAAAAAAAAATTTTTTTTTTTTTTTAGGGGTTTTTTTTTTTCCCCCCCCCCCCCAAAAAAACCCCCCTTTTTTCCCCCCCCCCTTTTTTAAAAAAAAAAACCCCCCCCCCCGGGGGGAAAAAATTTTTTGGTTTTTTCCCCTTGGGGGGGGGGCCCCCCCCCCCCCCCCCCTTTTTTTTTTCCCGGGGGGGGGAAAAAAAGGCCCCAAAAAAACCCCGGGGCCAAAGGGGGGCCCCCCCCCCCCTTTTTTTCCCCCCCCCCCCCAAAAAAAAAAACCCCCCCGGGGGGGCCCTTTTTCCCCCCCCTTTTTTCAAAAAAAAAAAACCGGGGGGGGGCCCCCCGGGGAAACTTTTGGGGGCCCCAAAAAAAACCTTTAAAAAAATTTGGGGGGGGCCCCCCCCCCGGGGGGGGGGGGGGTTTTTTTTTTTTTTGGGGAAAAATATTTATTTCCCCCCACCCCCCCCCCCCCCCCCCAAAAAAAAAAAGGGGGGCCCTCTTTTTCCCGATTTTTTTCCCAACCCCGGGAAGGGGCCCCGGGGGGGCGGGCCCCCCCCCCTTTTTGGGTTTACCGGGGGGGGGAAAAAAAAAAAAATTTTTTTTTTTTCCCCAACCCCCCCCCCCCACCCCCCGGGTTTTTTTTTTGGGAAAAATTTTTCCCCCCCCCCCAAAAAAAAAAAAAACCCCCCCCCCCCCAAGGGGGGGGTTTCCCCGGGGGGGGGGGCCCCCCTTTTCCCTTTGGGGGGGGGCCCCCCAAAAAAAAACCCCCCCCCCCTTTTTTTTCCCCCCCCCCTTTTTTTTTTTTGGGGGCCCCCCCCCCCAAAAAAGGTTTTCCCCCCCCTTTTTTTTTTCCTTTTTTTTCCCCCCCCCCTTTGGGTTAAAAAAAAAAAACCCCCTTTTTTTTTTTTTTTTCCCCGGGGGCCCCCTTTTCCCCCGGGGGTTTTCCCCCCCCCTTTTCTTTTTTTCCCCCCCCCCCCCTTTTTTTTTTTTTTGGAAATCTTTTCCCCGGGGAACTTTTTAACCCCTTTTTTCCCCCCATTTTTTCAAGGGGGGGTTTTTTTTTTGGGGGGCCCCCTTTTTTTGGGCCCAAAAAAAAAACCCCCCTTTTTTTTTTCCCCCCCAAAAAAAGGGAAAAGGGCCCCCCCAAAATTTTTTCCCCCCGGGGGTTTTTTTCCTAAAAAAATTTTGGGGCCCCCCCGCCCCCCCGGGGGCCGGGCGGGGGGGGGGGGGCCCCTTTTTTTAAAAACAAACCCCCCCCCCAAAAACCCCCCCCAAAAATTTTTTCCCCCCCGGGGGGAAAAAAAAGGGGCCCCCCCCCTTTTTGGGGGGCCCCCCCGGCCCCCCCCCCCCCCAAAAACCCCCCGGCCAAAAAACCACCAAAAAAAATCCCGGGGGAACCGGAAAAACCCCCCCCCCGGGGGTTTAAAGAAAAAAAAAAATTTTTGGGGCCCCCCCCTTTGGGTTTGGGGCCCCCTTTTTAAAAAAAAAATTTGGGGTCCCCCCTTTTTTTTTTTTTCCCCCCCTTTTTTTCCCCGCCAATTTTTTTTTTGGGTTTTTTAAAACCCCGGGAAAAAAAAAGGCCCCCCCCCCCCCCTTTTTCCCCCCTTTTTTTTTTTTTTTCCCCCCCCCCCTTTTTAACCTTTTTTCCCCCCCCGGGGGGGCCCCTTTTCCCCCGGGTTTCCCCGTTTTCCCCCCCCTTTTTTTTTTTTTTTGGTAAAAAAAAATTTTTGGGCCCCTTTTTCCCAAAAAATTTTAAAAGGGCCTTTTTTTCCCCCCCCAAAAAAGGGGGGCCCCCAAAAAAGGGGCCTTTTTGGGGGCCCCCCCCCATTTTTTTTTAAAAACCCCCCCCAAAAAAAAAAAAATAACCAAAAAAGGGGGGGAAACGGGGGGGGGGGGGGAAAAAAAAAAGGCCCGGGGGCCCCCGGGGGCCCCGGGGGGGGGCCCCCCCCCCCCAAACCCCCCCCCCCCCCCGGGGCCCCCCCCCCCGGGGGGGGGGGGGGCCCCCGGGGGGGGGGGGGGGGCCCGGGGCCGGGGGGGGGGCCCCCCCCCCCCCCCCCCCCCCCGGGGCCCCCCCCGCGGGGGGCGCCCCCCAAAACCCCCCCCCCCCAGGCCCC
>JAODAL010022202.1:0-65284 GCA_025379985.1 Phyllomedusa bahiana | reverse complement strand
CCGTCTGTCCATGAGCTGCGGCGCCTGACCTCTCACACCGCGCGGTGACACGGCCGCTCCGTCTCCCTTCTCTGCTTTCTGCGGGTCCTCCGCCGGCGAGAGCGGGTCGTTCCGTGAGGCCGGGATGTCTGGGTATACACCCGAGGCTGCCGGGCTGTGAGCCGAAGGCTGCGCTAAGGCCCGCCTGCTAGACCGCGTGGCGGGCGTTCGGCAAGATGGCGCCAGCCGGTCCGGCGCGCGGCCAGGAGGATCCTCTTCTTCTCGTCCCTGCAAGGGCGCAAAGTAGTTGGAGATTTTGAGACCTCCCGAATCCACAGCGGTGCCAGAGGCAGGCACTGCCTTTTTGTTCCGATTTCTGCCCATCTGGAGCGGCTGGAAGCAGGTATTTTGCGTGTCCCTGGAGGAGCTGCTGCGAAGCACGTCTGGTTCCCTACATAGCTAGGACACGCCCCCCCTTTTTTATTTTTAAAAGATAGCTGTATGCTATTTAAAAAAATTTAAATTGTCATGGACAAAGCCATTAACATCCTGCTATAGACAAGCTTATGGAGAGTGTATCAGTCACTAGACGAGCAAAACCTAATAATCTGCCCTCATTACACATGTGCCCATTTGGCCATTTTGTTAATTGATTCATTTTCTAGCAACAGTTCCTAAGATACAGAGGGGTTCACGTTCATGTCTATCTGCTCGTTATGTTACATTAATATTAGTAACCGGTTTGTCTTTTGCAGCACTTGCGCACATTGAAGGTCCCTGGGAAACAGATGTCGGCTGTGTCATGGGAAGGAGGTGGGCTTAGAATTGGATTGGCTGTGGATTCATTTATTTACTTTGCAAACATCAGACCTGATTACAAGGTAAGTAGTCTCCTAAATTAAGAGTGCGTTCAGCTGCCCATACACACACATTTTATTGAGTGACTTGCACCTCAGCTGCAGGTAAGGCTAGGTAAACACCAGTTTTCTGGCTTCTGTTTAACGTACATGCCAAGTCGTATGTGTTAAACGGATGCCAAGTAGTGGCATCAGTCACCCATAGGGTTCCCATTGTAAGAAACGTATACGCTTAACGTATACGTTTTTAAAATGCCTTTTATATAGAAAAGCGCAGGCTCTTTAGCTATTCTATTTTTATGTTTTTTTGGGGTATACAGATGTATTACAGCCACACAGAGGCCAAAAGAACACACTTTTGGCCTCCATCGGGCCATGTAATATTATGGGTAGAAACCTATAGCACACATACAGTACAGACCAAAAGTTTGGACACACCTTCTCATTCCAACAGTGTTCTGTATTTTCATGACTATAAAAATTGTAGATTCACACTGATGGCATCAAAACTATGAATTAACACATGTGGAATTACAAACTTAACAAAAAAGTGTGAAACAACTGAAAATATGTCTTATGTTCTAGGTTCTTCAAAGTAGCCACCTTTTGCTTTGATTACTGCTTTGCACACTCTTGGCATTCTCTTGATGAGCGTCAAGAGGTAGTCACCTGGAATGGTTTTCACTTCACAGGTGTGCCCTGTCAGGTTTAATAAGTGGGATTTCTTGCCTTATAAATGGGGTTGGGACCGTCAGTTGTGTTGTTCAGAAGTCAGGTGGATACACAGCTGAAATGGACTGTTAGAATTTCTATTATGGCAAGAAAAAAGCAGCTAAGTAAAGAAAAACGAGTGGCCATCATTACTTTAAGAAATGAAGGTCAGTCAGTCCGAAAAATTGGGGAAACTTTGAAAGTGTCCTCAAGTGCAGTGGCAAAAACCATCAAGCGCTACAAAGAAACTGGCTCACATGAGGACCGCCCCAGGAAAGGAAGACCAAGAGTCACCTCTGCTGCGGAGGATAAGTTCATCCGAGTCACCAGCCTCAGAAATTGCAGGTTAACAGCAGCTCAGATTAGAGACCAGGTCAATGCCACACAGAGTTCTAGCAGCAGACACATCTCTACAACAACTGTTAAGAGGAGACTGTGTGCAGCAGCCTTCATGGTAAAATAGCTGCTAGGAAACCACTGCTAAGGACAGGCAACAAGCAGAAGAGACTTGTTTGGGCTAAAGAACACAAGGAATGGACATTAGACCAGTGGAAATCTGTGCTTTGGTCTGATGAGTCCAAATTTGAGCTCTTTGGGTCCATGTCTTTGAGCGAAGCAGAAAAGGTGAATGAATGGACTCTACATGCCTGGTTCCCACCGTGAAGCATGGAGGAGGAGGTGTGATGGTGTGGGGGGTGCTTTGCTGGTGACACTGTTGGGGATTTATTCAAAATTGAAGGAATACTGAACCAGCATGGTTACCACAGCATCTTGCAGCGGCTGCTATTCCATCCGGTTTGCGTTTAGTTGGACCATCATTTATTTTTCAACAGGACAATGACCCCAAACACACCTCCAGACTGTGTAAGGGCTATTTGACCAAGAAGGAGAGTGATGGGGTGCTACGCCAGATGACCTGGCCTCCACAGTCACCAGACCTGAACCCAATCGAGATGGTTTGGGGTGAGCTGGACCGCAGAGTGAAGGCAAAAGGGCCAACAAGTGCTAAGCATCTCTGGGAACTCCTTCAAGACTGTTGGAAGACCATTTCAGGTGACTACCTCTTGAAGCTCATCAAGAGAATGCCAAGAGTGTGCAAAGCAGTAATCAAAGCAAAAGGTGGCTACTTTGAAGAACCTAGAATATAAGACATATTTTCAGTTGTTTCACACTTTTTTGTTAAGTATATAATTCCACATGTGTTAATTCATAGTTTTGATGCCTTCAGTGTGAATCTACAATTTTTATAGTCATGAAAATACAGAAAACTGTTGGAATGAGAAGGTGTGTCCAAACTTTTGGTCTGTACTGTATGTCTTATTACAGTCGGATCCTATGGGTAAGATATCTCACTATATGTCTTTACAGTCAGAACTGGAAGCTTTCCTGCATGTTCATCAAACGAAGGGCCATAGTGTGATTATAAGCGGGACCTTACACACACAAACGGCCACCACCTATCCATTATCAATGCATTAATTTATTGATGACTTAAGTAGCTGCAGTTTTTTTTTCCAGATGACATGTTCTGCTCATGCTACTGTATATGATACATGTTCACAGTGATAATATCTGCACTTTACCCCGACAAACTATCTCAGTGAACTTGGCAGGAATAAACAAATCATATATCTTTCTTGAAAAAATTCCTATTGTTAAAACATAAATGTAAAATATATCCTTATTTCAGAATGCAAAGATAAATACCAATATTAGTAGTAAAGACAAAGCGGCATATGGTTTACTTCTAGCTGGATCCTGGTCAGCATGCAGTGATAGTTCATATTGTAGTATATCGAATGCTAAATCTATGTATGCTTTTAATGCTTCATCTGGAACCAAAAAGTATACATGGTGACTATCCCTATTACATTCACTCTGTTCTCTCCCTTAGTGGGATACCCATCCTGAAAAGGGCGACCTCACATAGTTACCATTTAAACTCTTGATAATGTCCTATGTAAATAACCAGGAGTACATCGATAAAAAAAGGATATATTTTACTTGTGAGTATTAAGTTATATTTTAAGGGTAGGAATTTTTTCCTTAGATATTTATGATATCTGCATTGTAAACATTTCGGGACACATTTATAAAGGTAATTGCATCAGAATTCTGGCATAAATACTTTACACCATTTAATTATTTGTTTTAGACCATTTCTAGATTTTAGGTGCCTTGTCCAAAAAAGGACATGGTATTGGCAAATGGGGTGTGTTTTGTGGAAAGGGCATGGTTATCATGTAACGCACGGCGCTCAAAAATGCCGAAAAGTGTTGGCTCAGCTAGTGGAATGAAGTAAGCCGACTAGTAAAAGGTGTAACCGTAGACTATCCAGCCTAAGCTGCGCCAGATTTATCAACACTATGATAAATGGGGAGCATTGTAAAGCTTTCTAGCCTAAGCTTACACTAAGTATTAGACAGTATTAATAAATCTGCCCTTTGTGTCTTATCTCCACAGTGGGGCTACTGCTCAAACACAGTGGTGTACGCTTACACAAGACCAGATCGCCCCGAATATTGTGTCGTCTTCTGGGACACCAAAAACAATGAGAAATTTGTCAAATATGTAAAAAGTTTGATCTCTGTTACAACATGCGGGGATTTCTGTATATTGGCGACTAAGGCTGACGAGAACCATCCACAGGTTTGTTTCATCAGTTCATTATTGCTTTATGTTATGTTTGTGCTAGATGAGTAAATAATTTCACCTGACTTTGTGTATTGTTTAAAGGGGTTATCTCACTACAAGGATTGCTTTTTATGTTAAAGATCTTGCAAAAACAAGAAATTTTGCAATATATGTCCATTAACGGTGTCCTACCTATTCCTAGCTATCCCCTCTTGTATGGGCTGCATCAGCTCCTCAGGTCACTATAGCTACAGACCTGTTCAATCTCTCATGATAGGCTGCCAGCACTGGTTGCTATAGATACAGACCTGGCTTCTACTGCAGCCTAGTAGAAGCCAGTAAACACACCCCTGAACTGAAAATGAAACCAAGAAAACAGGAATGAGGTAAGATGAATCAATGTAGTGTAGACAAGCCCTTAAAGGGGTTGTCCCCACGGCAAGGGTTATTAGTCGGTTTTCAGATGGTTTGTGGTTTTACAAACTGTCTGAAAACCGACATGTGATGCTCCCCCGTAGACTTTAGTCTATACACGGATTTTCCAGCAGACGTTTTTTTACACCGCCAGCGCTCCGAAAAACGTAGAACTTGTTCATTATCCTGCCTGGTTTTCGGGCAGAACATGGACATGTGGGTTTGAAGGGGGACAGCTTGAATCAGCAAACCACGAACAAAAGCCGTCCTCTGCGTGCCAAAAAAGACTAAATACCGGTCGGGAAATCCGTGCCGTGTAAACGCAGTATCTATAGTCACTGTAGCACAGTCAATATACAGAGTTAACCCGTTCCTACATTGCGATATGCAGGTAAATCAAATTGATCAGGCAGGAGCTATACTACAGGTGCATTTATCCTCAAACAGTTCCTTGTCATAAATACTTGTCATCTTTTCTGTCTGTTGTAGTAATTGCTTATTTTCTGTGCACAATAATAACTCTAGAGAATCTTTGTAGACATCTGTTTTGTGCCTCTGTAACTTCTGAAAATGTGTGAATTAATTGACAACTGGGCATTACCATTCCCTTGTTTAATAGAGTATATTTCTGTACTGTCTAACATTACAAAGTCCCATATTTTGTAAGGCTGAAAAAGGACAGACATTCATCCAGTTCTTCCATTGTTCGCACTGGTTTAGTCGTTTTGAATTTTATTCTGCATTTCCTTGAAGTAGAAGAACAGAGAAATGACCATGCGCAGTTTTTTTTTTTTTATAATTGTAATTTTTATTGAAAATTTCAAGGTTTTGATACAAAGACAAAACAGTACTTAAAGGGGTTGTCCCACTACATTGATTCATCTTACCCCAGTCCTGTTTTCTTGGTTTCATTTTGAATTCAGGGACTTGTTTACTGACTTCTACTAGGCTGCAGTAGAAGCCAGGTCTGTAGCTATAGCAACCAGTGCTGGCAGCCTCTCAGGAGAGATCAAATAGGTCTGTAGCTATAGCAACCTGAGGAGCTGATGCAGCCCATACAAGAGGGGATATATCAGAATAGGTAGGACACTGTTAATGAACATATATTGCAAAGTGACTTGTTTTTGCAAGATCTTTAACATAAAAAGCAATCCTTGTAGTGAGACAACCCCTTTAATATCAAGGTGAAGATTACATAGGAATCGTGCAGTTCTTTTTTAAAGGGGTATTTCATTCTTAAAGAGGACCTATCACCTCCAGGAAAACCTAATGAAGTAGTAGAAGACTAAAATACAAACACTTTGTCAAATATTCTTCATTAGAAAAATCAAAGTATTTCACCTGTAATTTAGTTTGTAAAAAAAGCGGTGGCCCTTTAACATAGGATGTAGGTCGGGCCAAGTTGGCATCTGACAGCATGATGGATCACTATTTTTTTTAAGCTGCCTGCTTTTGAGCTGGGAGAGTCTACTGTGAAAGGGGGAGCTGGAAAGTCTATATTATGTGTACACTGGGAAGCTGTTTCTGTGCTGATATTTCTATGCTGAATGTTATTTCAATAGCAGCAGTGTAATATGGATGCCCGTGTGCTATGGAGGACGACGCTGGAAGCAACAGATAAATCCTTTCACACTATGTCTCAGCGTGAATTCAGATTAGCCCTATACAAGCATGTATGTCCTCAGCATACCTTACACAGTTGGTACCTCCCAGGGAAGGAATCTGACTAGATTGTAAACTCTCTGACAAATTGAAAGTAAAACGTGTTTCCCCGTAATACTGAGGGAAATCATCTGATTTACTTATGACATATATTTGAGAGAAGTTTTATAATTTCATCCACTAAAAATTTTTGGTGTTTTTGTGGTAGTGATAGGAGCTCTTTATCTTATATTGTCTTTCCTCTCAATAATAAATGCAACATTGGTGGGAATCTGACCACTAGAAGCATCCCATATAGCATTGCTGCAATAGCTTGTCTATGGCATTCTCTTTCCTATCAGTGACATAGACTTTGATTACAGCGGCGTGCTTATTGCTGCTATATTCAAACTCTTTCTAGCTGTGATCTTGTGGCTGAGGAGAATGGAGGACTAGAGTCTTCTGCATTAGCTATTGGTGGGAGGTCCTAGTGGTTGGATAGGTGGTATTTGCTGCAGACTAGGATACCCCTTCATATCATGTACATGTCTATAGGGATATAACAAAACATTATAGTGTTAGGGGATGTTCACACGGCCTGTTTGAGATACGTGTTTGGGTACGTTTTTCGGACCCAAACACGTATCTTAACAATGCTCAGTCTGATTTACATTGATTTCAGTGTAAAACCCACGTGCGTCAAACAGACGATTTTCCCGGGGTTTTAAAATAACCCTTTCCCCGGATGTTTTTATTTGGATCTGATCAAAAAATTAACGGTCTTTCAAAATTTTACTTTTTTTAGCATCAGACACCTTTTTTTAAAAACCATAGGGAACGTTTCTGCTGCAAAACAAAAAATACCAAACATGCCGCCAAATTTTGGGGTACGTGTTTTTTGGATACATTTAACGCTGCGTGTTTCAATTCATTTTTTTCAGATTGAAAAATGGGTGTGTGAACATACCCTTAAATTAAGAAAAAATAAATAAATTAAATAAATGAAAAAAAAAAATTAATATATTTATTATTTTTTTTATTTCTTTTTTTTACAATTCATAAATACAAACAGTATCTGCATAAGGTTCCCAAAATCCTTCAATTGTTCCCCTAAATAAAAAAAGTCAAAATTTCCACCCATACCCCAAATTTTTTTGTACGAGCCAGATAAACCTTATCTTTTAACCGCTTTTTCCCCGGGTTCCCTTTTTTATTTTTGCCTCTATATTTGCCCCGCTCAAAAAAACCATCCCAGAATTCTTTTTTGGTTTTTGGGACCGGCCATGGCCCATTTTGGGTTTTATTTGGAGATTTTGTAATAAGTTTTTTCCCTTTCTTTTAAAGGATAAAACAAGAAGCAGGGGACAAAACAGGGTAAAGGTAAGTCTTTAAAAAAAAAAAAACAACCAAACAAAAAACATGGGATTTTGGGGAAGTTGAGAAACACATCAAACCACCACAAAAACACAGCATGTGAATTCAGCTTAAATGTGCTGTGTAAAATGACCCTTAGGGGGGGTTTTCCCGGTTGGGGTTACGGGAAAATGCATTGCTCAACTGCAAAAAAAAAAGCTTTGTTTTTTAAAGGGTTTTCCCCCCCCCAATTTAAAAAATTTGGATTTTGGAAAAAGTTTTTTAAATTTCAAAAAAAAAAACATTTTCAAAAATTCATCTTTAAATTACAAATTAAACACCTTTTTGTTTTTGGGTTGCTACCGAAAGCGATCCATAGTGTTTCCTTTTAATTTCCTGTCCGTACATGCTAGAAAATTCCCCTCTTCTCTCAGGCGGGCTGCTTTCACCCTTTTGGGCCAATAATTCATTGGGGGACACAGCCCCAAAAGGGAAAGGGGCCCTTGGGCCCTTTGGGAAAGGCGGACACTAGGGGGACCCAAACGTTTTAGCCCCCCCCCCGACGGCCTAAAACCCCCGAGCTGGGGCCGGGTGATCGTTTTCAGCCTAGTTTTCTTTAGGAGGCGGGCCCTTTCCGGAAAGATTTTTGTTGTTTTTTTTTGTTTTTTTTTTTTTTCCTTTGAAAGGAAGGGGAAAATTGAGCAAAAACGCTCTCGCCTGGAAAAGGGTTTATTGACACACGGCTCTCCCCTGGGGGGGAAAGGTAAATTGACAAACGGCTCTGGGCCGGTGGAAGGTGTTTTTGACACGGCTCTCGTTTCTTGGGGGATGTGGAGCCCCCCTCGGCCTCGCCTGGGGGAAAGGTGTTTTGAGCAAAACGGCTTCTCCCCCTGGGGGAAAGGGTGTTTGAGACGGGGCCCGGCCGTCTGGGGAAAGGTAAATTGCCCCCAAACGGCTCCCCCCTTGGAGGAAGGTGATTTAGCACCGGTCTCTCGCCGGGGAGGAATTGATGAACTACGGTTTTCCCCTGGGGGGCCAGGGTGAGGCCCACGGTTCTCCCCCTGGGGGAAAGGGGTGTTTGGAGCACACGGGCTCTCCCCCTTAGGAAGGTGTTTTTAAAGCAAAAGGCCCTTCCCCTGGAGGAAGGGACTGAGCACAAAGGCCCCCGCCTGGGGGAAAGGGTTTTGAGGGAGCACCCGGCCCCTCGCCTGGAGGAAGGTGACGGCACAGGGCCCTCTCGGGTGGAAGGGTTTTGATTGAGCACAGGGCTCTCGCTGGCGGAAAGGGTTTTGGCCCCAAAAACAGGGTCCGCCGGGAAAGGAAATTTAAAAGAGCACACGGCTCCGTTTTGGGAGGGGTGTTGAGCACCGGCCCCCGCCTGGGGGGAAGGGGTGATTGAGCCCGGCCTCCCCTGGGAGGAAGGGAAATTGAGCCCCCCGGGGCCTTCCCCCGGGAGGAAGGTGATTGAGCCACGGGCTCTCCCCGGGGGAAGGGATTGAGCCCCCCGGCTCTCGCCTGGGGGAAATTGGTGATTGGGGGAAGGCCCCTCGCCTGGAGGGGGTATTGAGAAAAGCAATGGGGCCCCTCACCTTATCGGGGGGGGGGCCGTCAACGAAATTTTGTACCGGTGACCTCCCCTACCTGGGGGCGTCGGGAAAACCCCAGTCAGTTCTTTATTTGGTCTGGCCTTCCTCCCCCCCCCGCCCCTAACCGTCCCCACCTGCCGCCCCCCGGGGCCCTTTTTGGATTGGGTTTCCCTTTCACCTCGGGGTTGCAGGGGTACCAAAAGGGGTGATCCCGCGACACCCAAAGACATGGAAAGGGTGGGGTCCCCCGCCCTTTCCCCTTTTTTTGGGGGGTGGTAGGGGTTTTTTTTTCCTTTTTTAATACTTTTTGGGGTGGCCGCAGGAATTCCTTTTTTTCCTGCGGCCTCTCAGTGTTCCCCCTTTTTCCCCCCAGGTTTGGGGGGCTCCCCCCGGGGCAGGAGGGGCGTTCCCTTTCCCCTTTGGCCAACCCCTTTGGCCCATGGGGGCAGCGGACATCCCTAGTCCGCGGCGGCAAGCGGTCCGTTTAAAGGGGTTTTTGGCGTTAGCTGGCGTTTTTCTTCCCCCCCGGTGAGGGCCCGTATGGGGGGGGGGGGGGGTATTTCCCCCCCATTTTTTAGCCCCTTAGGGCAGCGGGAAACAGGATCCCATCCCGGCTTTGGGTTTTTTGGGAAACCATGGGGGGTTTCCTGGCGTTACTGCCGCTGTACCACGGGGTTAAAGTTGGCGCTGGCTGTGGGGGAAGAAAGGGGCCTCCGGGGGTTTTTGTTTTGGTCCCCCGCTTCCCACCCTTTGCGGCTTTTCCCCCGACGGCCGGGGGCCGGGGCCCTTTGGGGCTTTAAAAATTTAGCCCCCGGCTTCTAAAGGGCTTAGGCCTTCCCCCCCCGGCCCTGGGCCGCCCCGGGGGGGCCCCCAAAAAAGGGGTTCTGGGCCCCCCGGGATGGGGCGGGGACCTCCACACCCCGGGGGCCTTTTTTTGGGGGGGGAGCCTAAACCCCAATTTTTGCGGCGTTCGGGAGGTGGCCTGGCTTTTCTAAAACTGTGAGGGAAAAAATTTAATCTTGGGGGGGGTTTTAAGTTTTAACCCCCTTTTGGGGCCAATCCCATACCCCGGGGGCCCCGTTTGCTTTGCTTTTCCGGGGGCCCTTTTAAGGGCCTAAGGGGGTTTTTTAAAAACCGGTTTTTCCGGTTTTTCCAAAATTTGTTTTTTGGACTTGAGTTGCTTCCCCGGAAAAACCCTTTTTTGCTAAGGAAATTTCCTGGGCGGGGTTAGCCCCAGGGAAACTTTTTTCCCTTTAAAAACCCCCTTGTTTTCCGGCTACCGAAACCAAACCCCGGGAAAAACCCAAAAGGCCCTTTTCCATGTCTTTTTGGGGTGGGCCCGGCCCCATTTTTTTAGGGGCCCGGGGTCCTCGTTTTCCAAAACAATTTTTGGCCCGGGGTTTTTAAGGTACCCCGGTTAACGGAAAAATTTTTCCAATAGGTTAAAAACAGGGGGCCTTCGCTGCCGCGAGCCCAAAAAATTTCTCCGGGGTCACCTTCCCATGTTTTCCCATTGGGGCGCGGGGAAAAAATGATTTTTAAAAAGGGAGGGTTAAAAAACCTTGGGGCTTTCTCCCAAATCAGACGGGTGGGGAGAGGGAAGGGGCCTTTCCCTTTGATACGGTTTTTTTTTTTAAGTGGGGACGCCCTCTGATTCGACTTTTGAACCAGACAGAGAAAATGATGCAGCACAGCCCAAAGGGCCCTTAGCCGGACTATTGGGGGGGGGTTGTAAAAAACTCCGGGCCCTAAAAATGGCCCCTTCTGGAAATTCCCTGTTCGGGGGTTGGGCCCAAAAAAACAGAGATTTATAATGCGGAAAGAAAGCGCCCCCCAAGCCCTTGCGGGAAAAAAATGGGCCCGGGGAATACGGCCCCTTCGGGGATTTTCCCCCTGCCCTGGTTTTGGGCCCAAACCCAGGGTTTGTGGTGTTGAAAAGCACCCGGCCCCGACCCAAATTTCCCCCCCGGGCTTTGGGGGAAGGGAAATTTTAAACCCCCCGGCCGGGAAAAGGGCCCCGGGTTCTGGATTTTCCCCCCTGTCCCTGGTTTTCCCCGGGCCCGGGTTTGAGGGTGGGGCAGCACGGCCCCAAGGCCCTTGGGGGGGGAAAAAATCGGGGCCCCGGGGAACCCCGGGCCTTTTGTTGGGGGCCCTTCCCCGTCTCGGGGCTCGGGCCCAACATTTTTAAATGGAAGACCCCCTTTTGGGGCCCCCAAACCCAAATATCGGAGCTTGCAAGGACCCCCCTTCATGGAGGGGGTGGGGAAAGGGCCCTCCAGCCCCCCAGGGGGGAGGTCCCCCCTTAGGGGGGGGGCAGACTACAGCTTTTGGTTTTCCCCTGCACCCGGGGAGGGGTGGGGAAAACGGTTTCCCTGGAAGGGGGAAAACATCCGGTCGGGCGTTTTGTTGCTACCAGATGGCTTAATTCCTTTCCCCTTTTTCCCAGGGGGAAACAAGCCCAATAGGGGTCGGGGCCCCCCCATGAGGGGACACCCCAGCCCAACCCCCCCAAGCTAAAGTAGCCTTTTGGCCATCCCTTTTGGGAAACCGGCGGTCCGGGATGAGGGGCACAGACGGGATCCCCCAGGGGTTTTTTTAAAGGGTTCCGCCTTGGGGGCGGCCGGGTAGCCCTGCGACCTGCCCCTTTGCTTCTCCCCCAGTTCATTTGCAGGGGTAGGTCGTAGCGGCAGTGGCTATCAGCTGGAAGCTTCCACAGGGGGTTGTGGAATCCCCAAACCCCAGTTCTCAGAGGTTCTGGCGGTCCCCAGTTTGGGGTCTAACTGGTTTTCCCCCCGTTTTTTATGGCTTTTAAAGGGGGCCAATTCCGTGGGCCCTTCGCCGTTCCCCGGAGCTGGGGAAATTTTTTGGCGGGGGTTGGGCCCGCCTCCCAAAGGGGGTATTGGTGACGTCCCCCCCGCTTGCGGTAAGCGTTTGTTTTTTGGGGGGGGATCATAGTATGCTTCCCCCTCCCGGGTCGGCCCCGGGGTGGCCCGGCCCTTTTTCGTTAAGTTTTCCCGCAAACGCCAAGCGCCTTTTTCCCAACTAGCGCTTGGGTTAGGAGCCCCGGCCCCCCACCCGAGAATTGGTTTGGGGGGGGGGGGGCCCTTTCCTCCAGTTTCCCCGGGGGTCTGGCAGGTTCAGGCAAACGATAACCCGGATTCCCTGGGTTTGCCACTTCAGGGCCCCACGTTTTTTTGGCTTTTCCCCGCACAGTTGCAAACTGTCTCCGCGCCCCGCTTTTTGGGTTCCCGGGGGTCGGGTTTTTTTTTGGAACCGACTCTCCCCCGGGAAGGGGGGGATTATGCCGACCTCCGATTCCCAGCAAGGTCTTATTTTCAAAAACCCTTTAGGGTTTTTCCATAAGGGCAGCTCTCTAGGGCCAAAGTCGGCCCTTAAAGAGCGAACCGGTGCGAAAGGGCCCGGTTTTCCCCCTGGAGTTTGTCCGACCGCGGGAAGGGCCCCCCGGGGAGCGGGAGAGAGCCTTTTTTTTTAGCTGCATTGGGCAAACCCGGGGTTTTTTTTTCCGTCCCTATGTCCCAGGTCTATCACGGTTCCTGGGTGTTCCAGAAAGGGGGCCCGACATTGCTCGGGTTTAGAGCTCCCGTGTTCGGGGCCCCGCAGCTGCCCAAGGGTCCTCATTGCCCTTTTCCCCCCCTGATGATGATCCTTCCCGTCAGGGGGGTTTTTTCCCCCCCTTTTTGCGCCTCCGGGGTTCACATCAGGATCCCCCGGAGTTTTTTCAGCGCACTTCGGCTGGATGGTTAAAATTTGGAAACAATCCCGGCCCGATTCCCCTCATTAAAGGGGTGGAATTTCAGGGGATTTATTTGGGCACTCAGGTTCCAGAGGGGTTTTTTCCCGCTGGAAGCTACAGATCGTTGTCGATTCCCCCTCTCTGTATCGCACCCCCGGCATGGGTTTTTTTAGAAATTGCCCTGCCGGGGGGGTTCGGCAGCCCTTTAGGGGCCGCCTCCGGGGGGTGGGTCCTTTGCGCAGCTCCTTGCCCGCTCCCTGCAGCGGGCAAAAACCCGCCCCCAGTGAGCAGGTCTCCAATGTCCCCCTTTTTCTCAGCGGTGCGCTGGCCCCCCCCCCAGGGTTGTCTCATCCCGGGGCTGGTGGGTAGCCCTTCCCATATTACCTCCCAAAGGGAGGTCATCTCTGTCCCCCCCAATTTGGTGGTCATCACCAAAAAGACGATTTTCCCCGGGGGGGGGGCCCCGTTTCCCGGGGCGATTGCGGAGTCAAAATTTCCTTTGAAACCCCAAAACTATTTTCCCCTTTAAACGCTCGCTCACTGGGTTTCCCCCTCATCCGGGGGGAACCCAGTTCGGGTTTTGCCAAAAAACACCACGGTTTTTTGCATGCTGATTATTTGGGGTGGGTTCCCGAGGCCCCGGGGAGTTCTCTAAGGTTTCCCGCAAGGGTTTTTTTTCGCTGGAGAGCAGCGGTACCAAACCCCGGGCAGAAAAATCCTCTTCCAGAGGTGTAAAATCAATTGGGGGCCCAAACATTTTGTTTGAAGGGCCTTTGCCTTCCCTTTCCGGGGGGTGAGGGTTTTGCGAGACGTCGACATGGTTTGCGCCCCCCCCTCAACCCCAGCGTGAGTTTTGGCCCGGAACCCCGGGCCGCCTGGCATTTAACCCCCTTCCTGCCCCCCCCGGGTTTTGGTTTTTCTAGTCCCGTCCCTTTTCCTTTTAAGTTTCCCTCGAGTCCCCGAAGGAAACCAGCTGTGCCCTTTACCCTAGGGTTAGGGCCCCAGGTTCCCCGGGGTACGCGGAATTTTGGGCCCCGGGTTGGAAAAAGGTCCTTTTACCGTTTCCTTTATGCCCAGGCCTTCTTTGCCCGGGCCCTTTGCCCACTCCCCCGGTACTGCCCGGTTTCAGTTTCACAGCAGGGCTGTTGCGACCGGGAACCCCGGATCACCCGGGTCTTATGTCCCAGAAACTTTCCACCCTTTTTTTAGGGTTCCCTCCAAAGGGGGCAGTCCCCTTTTTGCAGTCAGGCCCGGGGTCGGGGGCCCCCCCCCTTCCCCCCCGGGAAAAAAGGCCCGAGTTCGGTTCGCTGAGCCTTTGCAGCGCAGCGGCCCCCCGTTCACAGGTTAAAAGGGTTTTTGAAAGCAGGGGGTTCCAAAGCGTTTTTTTCCCTTGGTTCGTTTTGGCCTATCGAACCCTGGGATACAATGCTTGTTTGGGAAAAAACGGGCAGTCCCCGCCAAAACCCTTTGGGTCTCCAAGGTTTTACTTTTATGGAAAAGGGGGCCTTCTTTGGGGGCCACCCTTTCAAAACCCCCAGGTGTCGGTCGGGGCACCCCTAATCGGGGACCGCCTGCTTTTTGGGGTCCCGCGGAAGGGACAAGGTTTCTTTAGTTTGTTTTCCCTCCCGGTTTCCCTATGATGGGTTTTTAAAAAATTTTTATATAGATAAAGACAAATTCTGCTCCTATTTGAACCCCCGTCCCCTTATCCCTTTGAGGAAATTTACGTTTGGGGAGGGATGGTCGGGCCGTTCGTTTCCTCTCTGTTTTGGGGGAACCTTTTTTTGCGCAAAAAGCCCCCTTGGTCACTCCGAGGGTTTCCCTGCAGGGGGCCCGGCGTCCCCAGGCCGCCGTTTGCCCCGCCCGGGTCGGCCAAAACACCACCAGGTCCCCGGCTTCCCCTCCCCAAAAAGCAGTTGGGGGCCCCTTGGGTTTGGGTTTGGCTTTAAGCCTCGGCTTTTGCGATTTGCAAAGCGTCACCTGGGCTTTTTTTCCCCTACCTTAAAGTTCAACCCCCACTCATGCCTTGGCCTCCCGGGTACGCAGCTCCGCCGTAAGGGATTTTCAGGTAGCAGTGGGGGTGATGCCTTTCACTGCTGATGAAGTTTCTAGTTTACACCCGGGGACTGCTTTTGGGCAAACCCCTGGTGGTTTTGGGCCCCCAAAAGAAAAATTGGGGAAAAACGGGGGTTTTTGTACTTACCGTTAAAAACCCTTTTTTCGGGCCAATTTAAAATTGGGGGGCACAGGTCCCGCCCCCCGATTTTTTTCGCCAGGGAATTTAAGGGTTTTCTTTTGTTTCCTTTCCCCCGGGGCCCCGGGTTTTGTACCCAAATGAAACAGGGCCCGGCGCAGCTGTAGGGGTATTTTGGCCGTCGGGGCGGGGGCTAAAACCCTTTGATCCCCTAGTGTCCCCTCCGAAAGGGAAGGGCCTTAAACCCATTGGGGGCTTTTGCCCCCCCAAAGAATTGGACGAGAAAAGGGTTTTTTTGGAAAAAAAAAAAAAATCCCCCTTTTTTTCCCCCTTTTTAGTAATCCCACAAACTCACTGATGTTCAGCCACAAGTGCTGTCATACTACTCGCGCCCTCTGTACTCCTTAATAATTAGACAGTGCAGATAAGCCCCTCAACCAAACCATGCCTCCCCACCCACCACCCCAAAAAAAAAACTCAATCAGGTATGTGTATCGAGAAACAAAAAAATTTTTAGTTTGGGCCCTGGGGATTTGAACCTATTCTCCCATGCTGAAAGGCAAAAGTTTGGGAACCAATCGCTTTCATTATACTAGCCTTTTATTTTAGGTTACTTTAATTTTACAAAACGTTTTGTTTGACTACAGTGCACACACTGTGGGGAAAGGCATGGTGATGTTAAGCCTGCTGGGTTGCATGGTATGCAGTTCAAACAAATTATACGTGCCCCCTTTTTGAAGACACTGAAAGCTAAAGAGAGGACAAGAGGGACATAAAATATCTTTGTGGTAAAACTGCTTGAAAAATCCATTAAAACACATGCAGCAAAAGCAACTCCATTTTTTCAAAAATACATGCATTTTTCTTAAATGCAAGTGGCTTTGTAACTAGCTCTAGTTTGTAACACAGATAAAATGTGGATTAATTTACAAAACACATGCATTTTTTTTTTATTGCTTACATTTTTGATGCAGTTGAAAAACCAAACATAGATGAAACTTGTGAATCCACCGTTACTGCTTACTTTCAGTCTCTTTTAAGGGTATGTTCAGATGACAGTTTTCCGTCACTGAAAATGTCTGCGCCATAAGGCTATGTTCACACGGCTTAAAATGGGACGTAATTACGCGCGTGATTACGTCCATAAAATACGTCCATAGTACGTTCGGTGCTGCTCCCGGAATTACGGACCGAAAAACGCTTCGGGGATGTAATTATTGCACGCGTATTTACGTCCGTAATTCAGTCACGTATTTCTGCTAGGCAACCAATAAACACAGTAGTATTTTTCAAAGTGAACCATCAGCACCCATATATTTCTTTGAAGATATTAAGATATTGAAGATATTGAAGATCCTGCCAACTCCGGCTGTTGCTGTCTTCTCCACAAGGGGACTTCTGGTTCTGCCGCACACAGATCCTGCCAACTTCGGCTGTTGCTGTCTTCTCCACACCATTTTAAAAAATATATTCAATATACTGATGAATTTTTAAAACAATAAAATTGAATTAATTTTGAAAAAGTCGTTTGTTTAAAAACTGCTTATCAGTAACGACACATTGCTAAAATTTGACTTGTGCGTGTGTATGTTCCCACGGCGTCTTTGGTCCATGAAATAAATGTTGTCATGTTTTCATAGCATATGGAATATGCATGTACATATTACTTTACCATATTTTCACATGGACCAAAGACGCCGTGGGAACATACCCACAGCACTAACCAAGTTTGTGATTTGTGGTGCAATGCAAATATGTTAAAATATTATTTGCAATTATCATATCCTGAAAAAAACATAAATCAATTTACAATTTAAAAACATGCTGCAGTATATTTGTTTTACTTTTTTTTCTACATTATTCAAACCATATTGCATTACCAGCAGCATCAAGCAGATATAAGCAAATTTAACTGCAGGTAAGCAATATATTTTTGATGTTAGGTACTAAAATTACATGCATTTTCACGTAATAAAAAATTACATGCACATAAAAAAGTAGAGGTCCATATGCTTGTTTATTTACAAAAAAGTAATGACAATGCAAACAACAAGCATATGGCAGAATGCACAGTATAAAAAAATGACATCCACATTTATAAAAAATCCTAAAGTAAAAGACATGTCACTACTTAACATGCACATACATACAGTTCATATTTAATTACATTAATTAAAAACATTTCATAACACTTTTATGTAATCACAGTAGAGACATGTCACTTACTAAATAATCATTAACATTTAGAAATCTGCTTCTACATACATGTTCTACTACACATACAATTCAGCTAAATTGCAAAAATAGCATGAAAATGTGGCCTGCTGCCTGCTAGCCCCCTCTCCCCTCCTCCATGCACAAAGCTCACACGGTATAATTGCGGGTGTACTGTACACCCTGCATTTATGCCATGTGAACATTGCCACTGCATTAAAACTTACCTCCGATATGAGGGCACCCACATCTAGCCGCATGTGTTGGTATGGCGCAATTCCTGGGACATGCTGCTGGTCATTCTGCTGCTTGCCTCTATGTTCATGACACTGGCTTAATTCTGAATATTATCTGCAAAAATCAGATTCAAGCAAAGTCCCTCCCCAAAAATTGATACAAAACCAGACAGTCTTGGCTAGAGACTGTGAACTCTATTTGACTCTCTGAACGTATTTGCAGCGTAATTACGCTGCAAATACGCGTCACAAAAGTGTGGCACTGATTTTCATGACGTAAATACGTTCCCCATTATTTTCTATGGGAATAGAAGGCGTAATTACGTCGCAAATACGGCTCAATAATTGACAGGGGACTTGATTTTGCGATCGTAATTACGCTGTGAAAACGCAGCGTAATTACCACATGTAAATACGCCTTGTGTGAACAAGGAGACGTATTTTACATTGCAATCAATTGAATATCCCCTGACCATTATTTTAGGCGTATTTAGGGACGTAATTACGGACGTAATCCCGCGCGTAATTAAGTCCCATTTTAAGCCGTGTGAACATAGCCTTAAAGCGTTGGTTCCTCATCTGAAATTCCGTGGTTGCAAGTGCAGAATTCCGACAAGGAAACCACGCTGACCGTCCTAGGCACATTTCTGCCTCGGTATTTTAGTATTGATGTCGGGTAAAACGTCTCAAAGTATTGACATGTCAATTTGTTGTAAGCGCTTACATCATGCCCTGAAAATAGTTGGGTAAAATTAGCATCATCTCAATGATGAAGCTGCTTTCACATAGTGTATAATGGAGGTCGGTTTACTGATGGTTTGGATGCTGATTCCGAGGCAGATTTAGTGTGAATCCGCCCTCAGACTCTGTCGTGTGAACATACCCTATACAAGATGGTAAACAATTTACAGGGGTTGCACATGATTAGAAACACATGACTGCTTTCTTTCAGAAATGGAGCCACACCAGTCAGGTTGTGTATTGCAGCTCAGCTCCAATGACAAAACAAAAGGTCTGTACAACCCCTTTAAAGGGAATCTGCCATGGGGACAAATGTGTATTAGATGTCCTAAAAAAGGTGTACTATAGGATTCTGCCACACATGCTGAGTAGCCTCCTGAGTGCTTAAAAAAGTCAGCTCACCGTTCACCACTGGAATACAAGGACATTTTGGATTTTTATTGGCCTATTTTGGAATGCTGGACCACACTTCTACATTGTACTAGCCTCCTGAGTGCCTCCTTCTGGCAGTATGACACAGCGTATGTATGTTCACATATCCCTCTCTTTGCTCCCTTACTTCATCAATGCATTTATTGCTGTAGACGTCGTACAAAAAAGGTTTATCAAATAAAGATGGGCACCACGCAGGCCTCACACATAAAAAAGTAGCACGAACAAAGTCAATGATACCACAAAAATAGAAAAAATTATGTAAAAATGGTGAGAGCTAAAAATTCACATTCTTCATTATAGTTTGAACATAACACAATATTTAAGACCATTAAAAAGAGTCAAACAAAGGAATCTATATTTCATAGGAAAGAATACCACCATGATAAGGAATTCAAACCGAATAGAACTCACTAAGCCATTATATCCTTGGTCACTTAACAACAAAAAGTATTTTAAACAAAAATCCCTGGATAAGTCTGGGTTCACATCATGTTAATCCACTAGTCTGATACACTAGGCTGACATTTTTTGTAATAAAAAATGTGTACCGAAACATGTGCATTAACATATGCATTGACTTCTATGGCTGAATGTATTGCCACAGCATATGTCTTTGGTAACTGTTTCATGACCTTATGTCCTATATCCTTTTTTATTTTTGACAGATGCAGGGCATTGCGCTTTTTCAAATTGTCTAAAAAATATAATTGTTACAGTATATGTTTCTGTGTATGGCAATTGAAAATGTATATCAGGGCATGTGGCCATGTTTGTATCCATCATGAAAATAAATGTTTATATATATACATATACACTAGCTTCTCAATTTGACTGGATATATATATATATATATTATATATATATAATTATATATATATATATATATATATATATAGTTACATAGTTACATAGTTAGTACGGTTGAAAGAAGACCCGTGTCCATCAAGTTCAACCAAGGGTGGGGAAAATGTGTGTTAGGGAGATAAAATATCCAGTCAAATTGCTTGGAGAAACGGCTGACGGCCAATTGAGAAGCTAGTTTTAAAAAAACAAAAAGCAAAATCGGATGTGAAGTATAGGCACAAAACAGTGTACTGTACATTTGGGATACGCTTAGGGCGACATGTCCCAATATGCAAGCGCAGTTTTTTTTTGGGCCAAAAATACTCTTGATGCCATATTCTCGATGTAAATGAACTGTAATATACCAAAACTAGGTGCATTATACGCGGGGCACGACACATTGTAAAAGACGTATTACACATAGTAACAATGATACGCTGTGCGCCTCTATAACGCAATGTGCCTATTGAGGCGCATTACATACACTAGTAATGATATGTTATGCGCCTCTGTTACGCATTGCGCATTGATAGGCGCATCACATACATTACCAATGATATGCTATGCACCGAGATTGCACAGTGCACTTTTTTTTAGGCGCTTTAAGTTTACTATGCAAGGTATACAAGATGCCAGATTTTTGAGAGGATCGTACTTTCAGGCACACTTTACACTGATTAAATGTGCCTAAAAATTGCTGTGGCGGCACCAATTTTCAGACATGTCGCCCCTAATTTTCACGTCCTAAAGTACATGTTTTGCAGTATGGTCAAATGTGAACCAAGCCTAACAAGCCATAACGCTAAGCATAAAGCAAAAGCCACAAAAATGGCAAATATAAATGGCCATGTACCAAAGGATAAACACGGTTGACATAGATACCCACAAGAGGTATTGGAGGAAGGCATTGCGAGAAGAGATAAAACCTTTACTGTCTATGTCCCCGTGATGGGTTCCCTTGTTCCAGTGCCAGTTCAAGCTAATAATTTGGGCAAACATGCCAGTTTACTGAGCCTTGTACCAGCAGCTTACACATACAGCTTATACAGCTTATATTGTTGTCTAGATTGTACCAGCAGCTCAGACTTCTTTATCACTAGAAGATACTTTTTTTTTTTTTTTTTTTTAAATCGTTTAATAAATTTACAATATTTGATTCTTTGTCTTTAGGGAGCGTCTGGCTCTGGAGCACAGGTAATATGCTTATAATTTGAATTTTGTTTGGCTTTTGTTTTTCATGCAATTTTGTCCATCCATGTTTCCACCACAATTAAGGCGAGGTCATCTTGTGTCTAGCCCAGGTCTGAACAAATCCAGAAGATAATTTACCTAGAAAACTGCTAATTTCTTAGACTGTTTCTTTTTAATTGATGTCTAGTGAACGTTGCCACTAGTTTCATTAGCTTCTGAAGAAGTATAACTGGTTTCCAAAGTTTAAAATGTTTTGTTTTTCAAGATGAAACTTCAGGCCACTAATTGTGTCAGTCATACTCATTAGCTGACCGTATTTTTGGTGAGACAGGTCTGACCACATAATGCAAGTTATTATTATTATCATTTATTTTAGAGCGTACTTGATTCCAGGGCGCTGTACATTTGAGGCGGGTACATAAATAACATTGGTCAAACAATTACAAAGTGACAAAAAGTGACTAACAACTGGTACAGAGGGAGAGAGGGCCCTTCCCTGTACAATCTACAGGGAAGGAGGGAAGAGACAGAAGGTGAGGGGCAGACATGTTTGTGGGGTGAAGCAGTGCAACATGGTTAATGTTGGTTATAGGCGATCCTGAAGTGGTAGGTTTTCAGGTTGGGTTTGAGGCTAGTGAGAGAGGGGGAGAATCTGAGGTGTTGAGATAGTGAGTTCCAGAGTGTGGGGACAGCATGGGAGAAGTCTTGGAGACGGTTATGTGAGGAGCTGATAAGAGGAGAGCCGAGGAGAAGGTCCTTTGAGGAGCAGAGGCTGCGTGAAGGGAGGTATTTAGAGATTAAGGCAGATACGTATGGAGGGGAGAGGTCATGGAGAGCCTTGTAGGTCATGGTTAGTAGCTTGAACTGGATTTGCTGGTCAATGTGTAGCCAGTAAAAGGATAGGCAGAGAGGAGAGGCAGGGGAGTAGCGAGGAGAGATGTGAATCAGATGGGCAGCAGAGTTAAGGATGGTTTGGAGAAGAGCGAGGGTGCTAGCTGGGAGGCCACAGAGAAGGATGTTGCAGTAGTCTAGGCGGGAAATGACGAGGGCATGGACAAGCATTTTTGTGCTTTCAGAGTTAAGGAATGAGCGGATTCGGGAGATATTTTTCAGGTGGAGGCGGCAGGGTTTGGATATGCGGTTTGATGGACAGATTGGAGTCAAAGGTTATCCCAAGGCAGAGGACCTGTGAGCAGACCAAGTTGAGAATTCTCCCAGATGCCAGGGGGAAAGAGGAAATGGGCAAGTTGGATTTCAGCATACCCGATCCTTTCCTGTGGGAAATCGACCATCATCAAAAGCGTCTGGTGACATCTTACTCCCCTCTCCCCATTGAGAACAATAAGGCTATGTTCACACCGCTTATCCACAGCGTAATTGTGGAGACGGATTTCGCCCGCAATTACGCCATGTGCTGTGCAGCGGGGGAGGGGCAGGGGCCGGCAGCTCGCTGGCCCCATAGACATTCATTGTCCACGGCGCGTATCCCGCAGTGAATAATTGACATGTCACTTTCTCCCCGCTTGCGAAATACGGCGAGCGGGGAGAGGAGACGGAATCCATAGTTCTCTATGAGAACTGTGGATTACCGTAATGACTGGGACGGATTTCAGCTGGAATTTGCGCAGTACGGCGCAAATTGTGGACTGAAATCCGTCCCAAAATAAGCCGTGTGAACATAGCCTAAAAATGAGTCACGAGTGCAGCCTGACAGTGAAGAAGCTAAATCGTCTTGGCTGCACCTCGATTCGAACCAGTGACCTTTAATTTGGGAGTTAACCTATTAACAAACTGAGCTATTAGGGAATGTGAGACCAGGTTGTAATTTGTAGTAGAAAAAGATTGTTCCACCAGTGGGAGCAAAACAGTAACAATGTAGTTATATGACAAGAAGCTGCATAACTAAGCATATACTATATACAGTACAGACCAGGGGCGTAACTACCAGGGTAGCAGGGTTAGCAGTTGCTACGGGGCCCCTGCGCTTAGGGGGGCCCCGGGGCAGCTGCTACTGTGTCCGCTACCCCGGTAATGCCGTTTC
The DNA here is from genome assembly GCA_025379985.1 of Phyllomedusa bahiana. NCBI lineage: Eukaryota > Metazoa > Chordata > Amphibia > Anura > Hylidae > Phyllomedusa > Phyllomedusa bahiana. The sequence goes on along the minus strand of JAODAL010022202.1, from coordinate 42,460 downwards.
CTGGGCCCGCCGGCAGTGAAACTTAACAGTTCACTGCGGCGGGCGGGGAGTTTGCGGGCCCAGCGTACTCCCTCTGAACGCCCGGGCCCCCGGCCCAGCATTCAGAGGCAGCGCTGCTTGGGTAGTAGCAGGACGGAGCGCCGATCGCTCCGCTCTGTTACTTCCCCCTGCCGGCCCTCTGTGGTCACGTGGGCGCGCGCGGTGACGTCACATCACCGCGCCGCCCGCGCTGAGCGCAGAGGCTGCAGGGAGAGCAGCAGAGCGGAGCGAGCGGCGCATCGGGGGAGCGTGGACCGAGGTGAGTAAGTTGTTTCTTATTTTATCTACCCCATATGCCTGCCTATAGCCCCCCATATGCCTGCCTATAGCCCCCATATGCCTGCCTATAGCCCCCCATATGCCTGCCTATACCCCCCCATATGCCTGCCTATAGCCCCCCATATGCCTGCCTATAGCCCCCCATATGCCTGCCTATAGCCCCCCATAAAGCCTGCCTATAGCCCCCATATGCCTCCCTATAGCCCCCCAAATATGCCTGCCTTTAGCCCCCCATATGCCTGCCTATAGCCCCCCATATCCCTGCCTATACCCCCCATATGCCTGCCTTTTAGCCCCCCCATATGCCTGCCTAAAAGCCCCCCATATGCCTGCCTATACCACCCATATGCCTGCCTATAGCCACCCATATGCCTACCTATCCCCCCATATGCCTGCCTATACCCCCCATATGCCTGCCTATACCCCCCATTTGCCTGGCTATAGGCCCCCATATGCCTGCCTATAGCCCCCCATCTGCCTGCCTATAGCCCCCCCATATGCCTGCCTATAGCCCCCCATATGCCTGCCTATAGCCCCCATATGCCTGCCTATAGCCCCCATATGCCTGCCTATAGCCCCCCATATGCTTGCCTATAGCCCCCAGATGCCTGCCTGCCTATACAGCCCCCTATATGCCTGCCTGCCCCTATATGCCTGCCTAGACAGCCCCCTATCTGCCTGCCTGCCTATACAGCCCCCTATCTGCCTGCTTGCCTGCCTATACACCCCCTATCTGCCTGCTTGCCTGCCTATACAGCCCCCTATCTGCCTGCTTGCCTGCCTATACAGCCCCCTATCTGCCTGCTTGCCTGCACAGCCTCCTATCTGCCTGCTTGCCTGCCTAAACAGCCCCCTATATCCCTGCCTGCCTATACAGCCCCCTATATGCCTGCCTGCCTATACAGCCCCCTATATGCCTGCCTGCCTATACAGCCCCCTATATGCCTGCCTGCCTATACAGCCCCTATATGCCTGCCTGCCTATACACCCCCCTATATGCCTGCCTGCCTATACAGCCCCCTATATGCCTGCCTGCCTGACGAGCCCCCATATGCCTGCCTGTACAGCCCCCATATGCCTGCCTCTACACCCCATATGCCTGCCGTATACCCCCACAAGCCTGCCTGTATACCCCCAAAAGCCTGCCGGTCTACTTATATGGGGCCCCTTTAGCTACCTAAACCCTACCTAGATGGCCCCTTTAGCCCACCTAACCCCCGTCTCCCGGTATGGCTCCCTACAGCTACCTAAACCCTGCCTGCCTATATGGGCACTCTAAATTTGGGTACCTAAACCTTGCCTATTTGGGGCCCCATATATCCTAACTAAGCCCTGCCTGCCTAAATGGACCCCATATAGCCAGGGGGGCAGGTGCTTGGAAAAGTCCAGGATTCTAAATATTTGTGTCTTAAATCTGCGGGACAAGTGGTCGGGAGATGTCAATCAAGATGGGGGGGACTGACCCGGAAAGCAGAACCAAAAGAAATCAACGACTGGTCAAGAAAAAGTCACCGGGGAGTCACAAGATGTAACTGCACTGTAAATCACTTATATGTCTGCACAGCTGTGTAAAACTGCTGTCTACCCCTATATGGTCACGTATGGTGGTTATATACAGTCTGCAGAGCCTGTGTACACTGCTGTCTACCACTATATGGTCACTGTATGGAGTAATATACAGTCTGCAGACCTGTGTACACTGTGTCTACCATTATATGGTCACTGTATGGGGCTAATATACAGTCTGCAGAGCCTTTTGTACACTGGTGGGCTACCACTATATGGTCACTGTATGTTTTGTTTATATACAGTCTGCAGAGCCTGTGTACACTGGTGTTTTACCATTATATTGGGTCACTGTATGGGGCTAATATACAGTCTGCAGAGCCTGTGTACACTGGTGTCTACCATTATATGGTCACTGTATGGTGGTAAAAATACAGTCGGGAGAGCCTGTGTACACTGGTGTCTACCACTATATGGTCACTGTATGGAGGTAATATACAGTCTGCAGAGCCTGTGTTTCACTGGTGGGCTACCATTATATGGTCCTGTATGGGGCTAATATACAGTCTGCAGAGCCTGTGTACACTGCTGTCTACCATTAAAAATGGTCACTGTATGGTGGTTATATACAGTCTGCAAGCCTTGTACCCCCTGCTGTCTACCACTATATGGTCACTGTATGGTGGTAATAACAGTCTGCAGAGCCTGTGTACATTGGTGTCTAAACCACTATATGGTCACTGTATGGTGGTTTAAAACAGTCGCAGAGCCGGTGTACACTAGTATATACCACGTTATGGGCACTATATTATTATAAATTATTATTAATAGACAGTATTGGTCTTTTGTGTACTGATCAGTAATAGTGTAGGGTTATTATTCAGTCACTATGTGGTGGTAATTTGTGGTCGTGTTCTGGTGGTTTTAATCAGGTCCCCTTTTGGGAATAGCGTTATTGGAAAAGTTGGTTTTGGTATAGTGGATTTGATTGGTAGCTGTATGATGGTGATATGTATGGTGAGGTATTTGCCCCTTGTATTATCTACATTATCTAACAGCATGTCCTGGTACATGGTCGTGGTCAGGGAGGGGGGGGGGCCCCATCCAAAAGTTTGCTATGGGGCCCTGGCTTCTCTAGTTACGCCCCTGGTACAGACCAAAAGTTTGGACACACCTTATCATTCCAACAGTTGTCTGTATTTTCATGACTATAAAAATTGTAGATTCACACTGAAGGCATCAAGACTATGAATTAACACATGTGGAATTATAAACTTAACAAAAAAGTGTGAAACAACTGAAAATATGTCTTTTGTCTTATGTTCTAGGTTCTTCAAAGTAGCCACCTTTTGCTTTGATTACTGCTTTGCACACTCTTGGCATTCTCTTGATGAGCTTCAAGAGGTAGTCACCTGAAATGGTCTTCCAATAGTCCTGCAGGAGTTCCCAGAGATGCTTAGCACTTGTTGGCCCTTTTGCCTTCACTCTGTGGTCCAGCTCACCCCAAACCATCTCGATTGGGTTCAGGTCTGGTGACTGTGGAGGCCAGGTCATCTTACGTAGCCCCCCATCACTCTCCTCCTTGGTCAAATAGCCCTTACACAGTCTGGAGGTGTGTTTGGGGTCATTGTTCTGTTGAAAAATAAATGATGGTCCAACTAAACGCAAACCGGATGGAATAGCATGCCGCTGCAAGATGCTGTGGTAACCATGCTGGTTCAGTATTCCTTAAATTTTGAATAAATCCCCAACAGTGTCACCAGCAAAGCCCCCCCACACCATCACACCTCCTCCTCCATGCTTCATGGTGGGAACGAGGCATGTAGAGTCCACAAAGAAACGGTGGTTGGAACCAAAGATCTCAAATTTGGACTCATCAGACCAAAGCACAGATTTCCACTGGTCTAATGTCCATTCTTTGTGTTCTTTAGCCCAAACAAGTCTTGTCTGCTTGTTGCCTGCCCTTAGCAGTGGTTTCCTAGCAGCTATTTTACCATGAAGGCTGCTGCACACAGTCTCCTCTTAACAGTTGTTGTAGAGATGTGTCTGCTGCTGGAACTCTGAGTGGCATTGACCTGGTCTCTAATCTGAGCTGCTGTTAACCTGCGATTTCTGAGGCTGGTGACTCGGATGAACTTATCCTCCGCAGCAGAGGTGACTCTTGGACTTCCTTTCCTGAGTCGGTCCTCATGTGAGCCAGTTTCTTTGTAGCGCTTGATGGTTTTTGCCACTGCACTTGGGGACACTTTCAAAGTTCCCCAATTTTTCGGTCTGATTGACCTTCATTTCTTAAAGTAATGATGGCCACTCGTTTTTCTTTACTTATTTGCTTTTTTCTTGCCATAATAGAAGGTCTAACAGTCCATTCAGTAGGACTATGAGCTGTGTATTCACCTTACTTCTGAACAACACAACTGATGGTCCCAACCCCATTTATAAGGCAAGAAATCCCACTTATTAAACCTGACAGGGCACACCAGTAAAGTGAAAACAGATGACCTGGCCTCCACAGTCACCAGACCTGAACCCAATCGAGATGGTTTGGGGTGAGCTGGACCGCAGACTGAAGGCAAAAGGGCCAACAAGTGCTAAGCATCTCTGGGAACTCCTGCAGGACTGTTGGAAGACCATTTCAGGTGACTACCTCTTGAAGCTCATCAAGAGAATGCCAAGAGTGTGCAAAGCAGTAATCAAAGAAAAGGCGGCTACTTTGAAGAACCTAGAATATAAGACATATTTTCAGTTGTTTCACACTTTTTTGGTTAAGTATATAATTCCACATGTGTTAATTCATAGTTTTGATGCTTTCAATGTGAATCTACAATTTTTATAGTCATGAAAATACAGAAAACTGTTGGAATGAGAAGGTGTGTCCAAACTTTTGGTCTGTACTGTAGTTGCAAGTCAAATTTATGTATGAGAGCCAAGATGATTGTCTATAAAATGATGGTAGCCTCATATTCAAAGCTGTAGTGGATGGTGAGATATGGAGCCTGAAAGTCAAATGTTCAAAACATTGTTACCCTTTTGCATAGTTACCCTATGTTACAGGAGGAAATAAAGAAAAGGAGGGACATAATGGGGATCTTTACATATGTTACAGAAGGGAAGAAGGGAAAGAGGTGACATGTTGGAAGCCTTTACATACAGTGGGTTAAATAAGTATTGAACATGTCACCAATAGTAAATCTATTTCTAAAAGTGCTATTAAATATGAAATTTTAACCAGATGTCAGTAACAACCCATCCAGTTCACACAGGCAAATAAATCAAACCATTGATGTCCATAAATTATGTTTAATAATGAGAGATGATACAGGAAAAAAGTATTTAACACATGAAGAAAGAGAGGTTCAAAAAGTCATGAAAAGGCATGACACCAGCTGAAATGTATCAGTAACTATAAAGCAATCTTGGCACTTAGGCGAAAAAATATCAGCTGGTTCAACTGATGGCCTATAAAAAGGTGTCTCATTACCAAGGTGCCACACAAGAAACATCTCATGATGGGTAAAACCAGTGGGCTGTCTCAAGACCTTTGCAACCTTATTGTTGCAAAACATACTGATTGGTTGCAGAAGAATTTCTAAACTACTGAAGGATCCAGTGAGCACTGTTTGGGCCATAATCCGGAACTGGAAAGAACATCATTTTACCATAAACTGGCCACGACCAAGTGCTCCCCACAAAATTTTAAATAGAGGAGTGAAAAGGATTATCAGAAGAGTTGTCCAAGAGCCAGGGACCACTTGTGGAGAGCTGCAGGGAGACCTGGAAACGGCAGGTACAAATCAGAAAAAGGAAGTAATGCTCTCAACCTCCATTTCCTGAATGCACATTCAACATGGAAGCCTCCAGTGCTGGGCAGAAAGTATGTGCAAGTACCTTTAATCTTTGATCAACAGCATTTAGACAAGCCTGTGAAGTACTGGCACTGCTTACCACCTCAAAAACACCATACCAACAGTGAAGTGTGGAGGTGGGAACATCATGGTGTGGGGCTTCCTTTCAGCATACGACACTTACGTACTTCATATAGTTGAAGGAAAAATGAATGGACAAATGTGCTGAAGCGTTCTTGGTAAAAAACCTGCTGCCATCTTCCAGGAGGACAAAGATGAAACAAGGGTGGACATTTCAGCAAGTCAATGATCCCAAACACACGGCCAAGGAAACTCTCAACTGGTTTCAGAGAGAGAAAATAAAGCTGCTAGAAAATCTATGGAAGGAACTAAAGCTCAGAGTTTATAGAAGGAGCCCACAGAACTTTCAGGACTTGAAGAGTGTTTGTTTGGGAGAATGGGCCAAAATCCCACCTGATCAATGCAAGCAACTAGTTTCTCCATACAGGAGGAGTCTTTTCCTAACCAACAAAAGCTTTTGTACCAAGTATTAAATACATTACAGTAAGCGTGTTCAATACTTTTTCCAGGTGTCATTTTTCATTATTACACCTAAATAATTTATGGACGTCTATGGTTTGATTTCTGTGCCTTTGTGGATTGGATGGTTTGTTACTGAGATCTGGTGAGAATTTCATGTCAGTAGCGCCTTTAGAAACCTATTTAGAGGAAGTCCCCGACCTACAATGTTCCGACTTACATCCATTCCCTAGTTGCGTCCCCTATTTGCATGGGGGAGTGGCTAGCCTCCATTTTGGTTGTGCACTCCCCCATATACACAGGCTTTTTATTTCTGTTAAAAGCAGAATGTAGCTGGGAACCTTCTCTCCCTGAAAAGATGAAGTAGAAGAGTGAAGAAATCAGGCGATACCTTTTTCAGGCTAACTGAGTATATTTTATGGTGAGCTTTCGAGAGTACTAGCTCCCTTCTTCAGAAATGGTGTTATACAAGAACTGAAAATTTACAGAGTTTTTATACACAAAAGACATGGACCTTCAAAGGATCTTAGAATTCTTAAAAATAACAAAATGCAGTATAAGCAGAGAAGTCATTTACAACAGGTCAAGAAATCAACTACAGGCAGTCCCCTACTTACATCGTTCCGACTTACATACGTCCCCTAGTTACAAACGGCGACTTATGGGGCGTGGCTGACATTCAACACTGAGTCACGCCCCATGATAACCAAGTGCCAGCATGCCACAGCTGCACATGAGATACAGAACATTAGGTGAAATCTTCTAAAAAAGAGCGCAGGCAGGAAAACAAATGTAAAAACTGTTCCTTGTACCATCCAAAATTTTTTGCTGGAATTACATTTAAGAAATACACCTGTTCCGACTTACATACAAATTCAACTTAGGAACAAACCTACACTCCCTATCGCGTTTGTAACCCGGGGACTGCCTGTATCTGGAAACGTGTGAGGCGTGACGGAAGGGGGCAGTAATTCTGCGTCTTATCTCGTAGCCGTCAGGTGTAATTTGTGGCCATCACAGTTCACACATAGTTTTACATAAAGCTGGCATGAATATTTGAAGATTATGGTTTTAATGGGACACTTTAAGACGCAGATGGAGAGAAAGGAATGGGAATTTAAATTAATGCAAAAATTACAAACTATGTGTGAACTGTGAGAGCCACAAATTACACCTGCTGGCTACGAGATAAGAGGCAGAATTACTGACCCCTCCATCATGCCTCACAAGTTTCCAGATGGTTGATTTCTTGACCTGTTGTAAATGATTTCTCTGCTTATATTGCATTTTGTTATTTTTAAGAATTCTAAGATCCTTTGAAGGTCCATGTCTTTTGTGTATAAAAAGTCTGTAAATTTTCAGTGTCTTGTATAAAATCATGTCTGAAGAAGGGAGCTAGTACTCTCGAAAGATCACCATCAAATATACTCAGTTAGCCTCTAAAAGGTGTCGCCTGATTTCTTCACTCTTCTACTTTTTTCTATGGCTAACACGGTACAGCATTATACTTCTGAAAAGATGAGGGTCAGAATTGACACCAAGGGCTACATGTATGAAACCAAGGGCCACATGTCTAGGTCTAAGTCTTTCTTTGTTGCCCATAGCAACCAGTCAGAGCTCCCTTTTCATTTTTTCAGATCACTATTTGAAATGAAAGGGGAGCTTTGATTGGTTGTTATGGGCAACAAAGAAAGACTTGGACCTAGACCGTTTTCATAGATGCCACCCAAAGGGAGGGGAAGGTAAAAATGTCAGAGGGGTTTTCCCATCTGAGGTAAATTTTTGCGGGTTTTGGAAATGGGAACTCACATTTTTTTGATCAAAATTGTATACTAAGAATCTCAGGTTTTCATGTATGCTTAAATTCCCAGTTGAACATTAGGCCAGGGCTACTTTGACTGCAGCACAGATCACATGGCCAAAGATTCGCCAGGCTACATCACGGCTAATGAACGGAAGTTGTAAACAAACACATTTTAAAACCCCCCACAAAAATAGGGTTTTGGGCCGGGAATTTTTGGAATAAAAAAAATTGGGTTTTGGCAAATTTTTGGGGTACTTTTTTTTCCAGGATTCTTTGTAAAAATGAAACATTTTCAGTTAAAATGACAGATTGTTGGAAAATTATACATTTTTCATTTTCCAGCCAAAACGCTAAAAAAAATTTTTTGTAAAGACGCCTTTTGGGGTCATGAAAACCCCACTACACCCTGGAATTTTCCCAAAAGGGGCGTAGTTTAAATATAGGGGATTTTTCCCTTAAGTTTTAGCCCCTTAGGGGGGCCCGCAAAGCTAAAAGGCCCCTGAAGAAAATCTTAATAAAAATGAGACCCTAAAGTCTAGTAGGTGCTCTTCCTCCTCTGATACTTATGATTGAGCCACATATAAGATATCTCTAAAAACGACAGAATTTGAGTTGCATTTCCCTGTTATCGTCTACTCTATTCCAGTGAGTAATGGATAAAAAATTTTAAATCTACAAAAAAAAAAAAAAGTGTAATTCTGTAATTTCTCCTTCACTTTGCTTTAATTCCTGTGAAACCCTTTAAATGGTTTTTAAAAAAATTTCCCTAAATTTTTTTGAATACTTTAAAGGTTTGGGAAAATTTCCCTTAAGTGCCCTAGCATACATCCCCTCAAACCACTTCAGAAACTAGATTTTTCCCTTTAAAAAAAGTTGAAAAAATTTTCAGGGAAAATGTGAAAAATTACAACAAAATTTCTAAGCCGCCTAATTTTCTAATAGTAAAAAAAGACTTTAAAAAAAACGATCCCAACCTACAGTAAAACATTTTGGTTGATGTTTAGTTCTAAACTATTTTTTTGTGGAGTAAAAAAAGAAATTGTTTAAGTTTTAAAAGGGAAAAAATTTTTAAAATTTTTTTTCACAAAAATTTTTTTTTTTTTTTTACAAATAAAAAAAGGGATTGTAGGGGGACCAAAATTTTCTTACTAATTTAAAAGGGCAAATATTTTTTACGAGAAAACAGTTTGTGAATCACATGGATAGGTAAAAGTATCAAAAAGTTATTCCCACATAAAGTGACACGTCATATTCCAAAAATGTGGCTCTGTCAGGGAGGTCAAAACTGGCTGTGGTTTTAAGGGGATTAATTGAAGACCACCCCACATATGAGTATTTGTAATTTTCCAATTTTTAAACCCCCAGCGGGGCCAAAAAAATTAAACCAAAATGACCAGGGTCTCCCCACTCCCATTGACTCTAAATGGGAGACGCATTTCACGAAAATTAAATTTACAAATTTTTTTAAAGCCATTTAAAACTGGCGTTTTCAGGGTTTTAGGGGGCCCAGTTGTTTTGGGGGTTTTCCCCCATTTTCCCCGGGAGGACACCTTTGAAATAGGGGCCCAAAAAAAATTTATAATTAAAGGGGATTTTTTCGGTTCATCAGTTTTTTCTGTTTCTTTTGTATTTTCATTTTTCTCAGCTCCTCAAATCCAGGGTCGTTTCTTCCCTCCCCAAGTTTGGGTGTTTTTTAAAATTGAAGGGGGGTTGACATCACCCCCCCTTTCCCAACTGTTCATCCCCGGGGCTCCTGGGGGCCAAAAATGTTTTGGGGTTTGGGAAGATCAGGGGGAAAAGGTGGGGCCAAATCCCTCCCTCTTCCCCCCCCTCTTTTGGCCCTGTCTAAGTCCACAGTCACTTTTGTCTTCCGCCCCTCCCTATGCAGTCTTATTTTGTAAGAGCTGTATGTTTACTACCACAACCTGGATTCATTTTTAGACAGCTTTCTACGAACTCAGACCCATTGATCTCTTTTAACCCCCCCGGGCGGGAAAGTTTGTTCAGTTGAATCCAGTTTTTTATGAACTCACCCAAAGGGGCGGGGCAAGATCTATCTCCCTTTTTAATGTTTTCATGCAGGAGCATTAGGAAACCGAGGCCAAATTCTGGCTGTTTTTGATTTTTAGAAGAAGTTGCTGGGGTTACTGGGGCACTCCCTGGCTATGAGAGTAAAATTTTGGGCCGGCCCCTTAAAATTTCGAAAAGAGGGACAGGGAAAGGGCCACGCTCCCTTTGAATACGCCGGGGGCCCAGACAGAAGGTAAATTTAAAGTAGACCCTCAACCAATGAAATGAAAGGAGGGGGGAATCCCGCCCGGCACTGGGGAACAGTGTTTTACAAAAAAAAAACATAAAAGACTGTGAAAACAAGACAGCTTTGCAAAGGGCACCCCAATTCCCAAAGTTCCCTTGTTTCACTGTCCCCCCCCTTTATTCTGAAGACATTTAATGTAATGAAAAAACCCCCTTTAAGTATGGCAATTTGGGTTTCTCCCCAACATCCTTGCCCCACTTTTTTACTGTTATTAGGGGGGTTGCTACAGAAGTTGTCACCCCTCAGGGGCAATCAATTCACACTGATTTGCCGTGATGGGGGGAAACTGATAAAACCTTTTTGGGTTAAATAAAACGCTTGTCAGGGCCCAAAGTAGCTGTGTAGCCCAGATCATCATCATAGATGAGTGACACAAGGCAGAGTTTTAAGTAAAGATGTCCAATATTGTTTTTTTTTCCATGAAGCATGGAAATATTTTCAAAAACAGAAAAACAGGTTTCCCCTCAAGCTTAACTTTTAACATGGGGAAAGAAAAATGTCCTGTACAATTGAGTATATAGGTGGTCGCTTGTCGTCTATTTGCTTTCATTTTACACTAGTCAATTACTGTCAGGGGTTAAACAGTCGTCCTCTTCAGCACCTCTGATCTTCGTCAGTTAGCCTTTTTTCGGGTGCTCTTACGGGCCTTAATTACAGAAATTCAGGGGAATTTCTTCCCCCCCCAGCTGGGTTTTTTTTAACCAAAAGGGATGACTTTAATCCCCCTTCACTTTTTCATGCTGGCTCCGTTTTGTGCCCCCCCTCCCCCCTCCACATGTCACTTGTCTCCCCCATGCAGAGTTAAAGTAAGAGCTGTTTTTCATACCACAGTCTTGCATTATGTTACAATTGAATCCCGTCATGTATAAAATCCCCCAAGCTGTGCAGGGGAAAAGCTCTCGGGGCCCCTAATGCTCCTTCCCGTGTTTAGGCACAGTTCCACGTTGTGTGTTTTCTGATTATAGGGAAACCCTGCGGTTATTCTGTTTTCCCTTTTGGTGTGCCCGGGGTTAAAATTTTGCTGGGGCCCTTACTTTTTAGGGGAAAGGGGGGGAAAAGCAGCTCCCGGAAAAACATCCCCAACCGGGGGGGCTGAAAAGTTTTTAAATGAGTCTAGGGGTAGTAAAAGGGAAGGAGGGGGGGATTCCCACCCCGGGACTGGGATCAGTGGGAAACAGGGGAAGATAAGGGGTCCTTTTTGTTTAAAAGCCCCTTTTTCTAATGAAAATCCAATTTGGGGAAAGTTTTCTTGTATTTTACTGTCCCCTTTAATTTTTGAAAAACCATTTAATGAAATGATACAACCCCTTTAAATTAATTGAAAAATTTGGGCAATTTTTTTTGTCAGCCTCTTTTTTTATAAATTTCCAACCATGTGTGCTCCGGAAAATTTTGGGTTTAAAAAAATTCGAAAAAGGAAGTAGCTTTTTACACGTCAGCCATATTAGCTTTCATGGGGCCTATTTCCTGTTCTTTTCACTGAGCAGAAACATGCTTAAATAAGTCTGTGTCTGTAGGAAAAAATCAGGTCTGTTCCCCAAAATTCCCTTAAAAAGTAAAATGAAAGCTTGGAAGTATACTTTACTGATGCAGATATTTTAGTAGGGACATCATTGAGAAAGGAAGTAGCTTGCTTCTCATCCTCCTTGAATTACCATAGGAATTCATATAGCTTAACATAACTGAGTAAAAAAAAAAAACAGGTAAGACTTTGGGAAATATAGGAAACAAGGGAAAATTTTTTTTCTGCAAACTGGGGTATTTGGGGAAAAAGCAGGTTTTTAAATTTTTTGTTTAAGAGCCACTTGTGAAGGGCATTTTATTCAGCACAGCGAGGGAATTTTGGGGTTTTCCCCAGTAAAATTGCTGCACTGTTTTGGGAAAGGAACTGGGGTGGGGATAATTTTTGTACATTACCTGAGACCTTTTGGGATCCCCCATGGGGAAAAAATTTTTAGTGGGCTACTTCTTGTATTTCTAGATTGACTATTGGGCCCCATTGTTTTTATTTTTTTTTTTGTACGTGGGTTGTCTTGTGTAATTCCCTTGGAAACCCCTTTGGATTAAAGTACAAAAAATCATAAGGGAAGGAAACCTAATGCCATTGAGGTTTATTAGACTTTCAATTCCAATTTTTCTTGACAATTAAAAAGCCGTGTTTTTTTGTCTGCCCAAAAAACTAAAATTTTGGGGAAAAAACTAATAATAAAAAATAGTAATCCTTTTTTAATTTTATTGGGGCTAAATATTCCGCAGGGGACTTTACAATTTTAAAAAAAGGGTATTAAACACAGACAAACCAGACATTACAGTAACAAAAAAGGGTACGGGACAAATTTAACACAAGGTGTGAGGGGCCCTGCTCGCAAGAGCTTACAATTGTTAGGGTGGGATGGGTGAAACAAAAGGGTTTCAAGTGGGTTTTTTTTTAACAAAAGGTCCCCAGCCATGTTACCAAAAAATGGGGGAAATAAAATAAAAAAGTGGATGAACCTGCCTTCCCCCAAACCCTACCAAACTTAAAAAAAGTTTAAATGCCTTGTGGGTTTTCCCAAAAAAGCAGGAAAGTGGAGAATCCTTGGGACAGAATTTGAAGGATAAAAAATTTTGGGGTTTTGATAGGCTTGTCTAAGAAAAGAGTTTTCAGAGCACCCTTAAAACTAAAGGGGGGGTTGTGAGTGTGGGCCCGATCACATGGGGTAACTTCCAGAGAACTGGTGCAATTCGTGCAAAATTTTTGGATACAGGCATTGGGGGGTTTTGGATTAGTTGAGTTTGAAAACTTAGATCAGTTAACAGAGCGGAAGGAGCGGGTAGGGTGGGTAGACAGAGATTTTAAGGGGTGGCACCGTTTGGGGGGAAACTTTTAGGGTTAAAAAGGGGATTAGTTTGTTTTTGTTTTCTGTATGAAAAAGGAGCCCTGCAGGACTGGCACAGGGTAAAGGATCAGTATAGGCCCGGTGGAAAAAAAAAAAAGCCTGGGTGCTGCATTCAGGACAGATTGGAGAGGGGAGAGTTTTTCAGAGTGGGAGACCATAAGGGAGGGAGGGAAACTGCTTAAAAAAAAGTGTAAAAGTTATTTTATTCTATTTTTTTTTTTTTAAACTTATTTTATTGATGAATTTTCTGGCCAAAAATCCACAAAATACGGAAAAATGGGCCTTTCCCTTATTTAATTTTTCACCTTGGGGGCTCACCAAACTGAATTTTAAATTACCGGCCCGTATGTTTTTTTTTTATTTTTTTTTTAAAATGGTTTGGGGGTTTCCCAAACCCAAAGGGTTAACCCAATATAAAAATGGGGGAAACAAAAAAAAATCCCTGCAGGGCCCATGGCCCCCGCGGGTGCAAGGAAATGTCATCCAAAATTTTTGGGGTTTGAAACCCCCTTTTAAAGAGAATATCTAATGAAAGGTTATATTTCCCTTTTGTAATTGGGTTCCCTAAGGAAAATCCTTAAAAAGGGGCTAGTCACATCGCAGGAAAAAGGTGCTTTTGGAAGGGCCAAATTACTTTTTAAGTAAGCAATTTTTTAAAAAATTTTTTATTTTTAAAAAATTTTTTACACCTTTTCCTAAACAGACCTTTTTTGTACCTTTTAATTTGCTTTTCTGTTTAAACCAAAATTTTTGCTTCTTTCTAGTTATAGATGGTAATGCAGTGTTTAAAAAAAAGACTGTCTGCTAAATAAGTTTTCCCGTTTGGGCCGGACCCTTTTAGAGGTAAAAGGGGGGGGACACATGGGGGCGAAAATTTCCGTCTTTGTATCCCCCTTTACAGGCCCAAAGCATTACCCGAACATAAAAAGAAAAGCAAAACCGTGTTTGGGCGGTTTAACCCCAAGGGATGAGAACAAAGTTGCAAGTACAAAAAACCGGCCGTGTTTGGTTTAAAACATTTCAAAAGTTAACCCCTTCCCGACTTGGGATGTACCAGTACGTCCTAGTGGGAAGTGCCTTCCCGCAAATGAATGTATTGGTACATCCTGCACATTGTGCGGGCTCACAAGCAAGTCCCACACAATGGTGACATGGGACCAGCGGTATATTACCGCTGGCCTCATACCACATCACCCGTGGCCGGTTTGAACTCCAGCCTCGGGTGATTAACCTCTTAAACGCACAATCTATTACTATCGCTGGAACTAAGGGAGCCCCTTCTGCCTTTCATTGATGCAGCAGCGACGATCACTGCTGCCAGGTGTACCTGACAGGCCGGGAGTGTTATACAAAACACCTCCGGGCTGTCTGTGACATCACCATACCCTGCAATGCATTGTGGGCGTTGCTGGGCATGGTGACTGACAGTTGCCATAGAGACCAATATAGAGCAGTTCTGCTCTGTACTGATCTCTATTGTATCAGTGATCTGAGGATCACTGATAAAAGTCCCCTATGGGGAAAAGTTGAAAAGTAAAACACAAAAATGAAAAATAAAATAAAAACGTGTACACCGCCCTTTTCCCTTTTACAAACGCAGGGCGCACAAAAAAAGATAAAAAAAAAAGTAGAAATATTTGGTATCGATGTATATAAATTATATAATTTGGGTATCACCATAATTGTCTTGACCTAGGGAATAAAACTAACTTGTCACATGCTTCACGGTGAGCCCTGTTTAAAAATAAAATTAAAAAACACTACTAGGATTGCAGTATTTTCGTCACCCTGCCTTCCAAAAATTGGATTTAAAACCGATTAAAAAGCCTTGTCATCCCAAAATGATACCAATAAAAATGTCAACTCATCCCGCTATAAACAATCCCCTACACAGCTCCGTACACTTAAAAATAAAAAACTTATGGCGCTCAGACTATGGCGATGCAAAAACGTGTTTTCCTTTTTGATTAAAAGTGTTTTTATTGTGTAAAGGCAGTAAAATAAAAAATACAAATTGGGTGTCGTTGTAATCATATCGACCTGCTGAGTAAAGCTAGCATGTCATTCATACCGCACGGTGACCGCTGTAAAAAATAAAAAACACTACTAGAATTGCTGTATTTTGTTCAAAACTCCTTACAAAAACCTCAAGAAATAGTGATCAAAGCATCATATGCACCCCGTAATGGTACCGATAAAAGCGTCAACTCATCCAGCAAAAAACAACCCCATAATCAGCTCCTAATACAGAAATATAAAAAAGTTATTGCCATCAGACTATGACGACCTAAAAACGCAATTTTTTATAAACGCATTTCTATTGTGTAAAAGTAATAAAAAATCAAAAACTATATATTTTTTTTCTTGTAATTGTACCGACCCACACAGTAAAGTTATCCTGTCATTTTCCTGCACGGTGAATGCTGTAAATTTGAAGCCCCAAAAAACAATGGCGGAACTGCGTTTTTTTCCTCACCCCATTTTCATGGACCCATGCTAAAAAAATCTGTGGGCCCCAAAATGCACACTATGCCCCTATATGAGATCCATGAGGGGTGTTGAATCCAAAATGGGGCAACTTCTGCAAGGTTTAACCTGTTCTGGTGCTTTGGGGGCTTTGGAAATGAGACATGGCACCCACCACAATCCGTGTTCCAAAAACCAAATAGTGCTCCCTCCCTTGTAACAAAATTTGGGGTGCTTTTTCCAGGATTCTTTGTAAAAGTTAAACATTTTCAGCTAAAATTGTTAAATTTTTTTTATTTTTATTTTTACAGCCTAACACTACAAAAATTTGTAAAGCGTCTTTGGGGTTGATATAATCACTACTCCCTGAATATATTCCTTAAGGGGTGTAGTTTCCAATATGAGGTCTTTTTAGGGGTGTTCATTAAGTTTTTGCACCTTAGGGTGTCAACAAAGCTGAAATTGCGCCTAAAGAAAATTGTTTTGAAAATGAGACCCCAAAATCCAGAAGGTGCTCCTCCTATTCTGAGGCTTGTGGTTGAGTCAAATAGCGCGCTATGGCCACATTTGAAATCTCTTTAAAAATGGCAGAATTTGCATTTACCTGGTCACATCTACCATGTTCTTGTGAATAATGGATAAAAACTGAAAATCTGGAAAAAAATTTAAATTTCACCTCCACTGCTTTAATATCTATGAAATACCTAAAGGGTTAACAAACTTCCTAAACACTGTTGTAAATACTTTATTGGGTGCAGTTTCTTAGATGAAGTCATTTATGGGGGGTATCTAACATGCAGGCCCCTCAAATCCATGTCAGAACTGGACTGGTCCCTAAAAAAGTGTATGTTGCAAATTTTCCTGAAAATTTGAAAAATGACTACTAAATGTCTAAGCCTCCTACTGTCATAAAAAAATGTAAAAGTTGACGCCAACCTACAGTGGGCATATGGTAGTTGCTAGTTATAAACTATTTTGAGTGGAATAACTGTTATCTGTCTTAAAGAATGTTTACAAGGCGTTTTTGGATCCATGTTGGATCCGAAAATCGCATCCAAAAACGCATCGGGGATCGGACCCTAAACTACGGCCCGCGGACCGCATCCGGCCCTCCAGCTCGTCGGATGCGGCCCGCGGCGTACCATGCCCAGGTCTGCTAATAGTTGCACTGACGGCCGCCGCGGCCGGGTATTGCTGAGAGGCTGCCACAGGCCGTCAGCGCTACTATTACTGGTGAATTAGGCAGCGACGCGATGAACTCCGCTCACCGCGCCGCTGCCTCTCCTCGGCGCACACAGAGTAATCACTCTGTGCGGGCCCAGGAGCTGACGGAGGAGCGTCCCGGCGCCGGCGGCATGACGTCATCACGCCACCAGCCCGGGAAGCTCCTCGGATAGAAGATGAGCGCGCTCGGCCGGGAAGCAGGTAAGCCAAGGTGAGTATTAGTGTTTGTTATTTTTAATTTTGGCCATAAAACTATATATCTGCCTGGGGACACACCTGACTATATACCTGCCTGGGGACACACCTGACTATATACCTGCCTGGGGACACACCTAACTATATATCTGCCTTGGGACACACCTGACTATATACCTGCCTGGGGACACACCTGACTATCTCTATACCTGCCTGGGGACACACCTAACTATATATCTGCCTGGGGACACACCTAACTATATACCTGCCTGGGGACACACCTAACTATATATCTGCCTGGGGACACACCTAGCTATCTATATACCTGCCTGGGGACACACCTAACTATCTCTATACCTGCCTGGGGACACACCTAACTATATATCTGCCTGGGGACACACCTAGCTATCTCTATACCTGCCTGGGAACACACCTAACTATATACCTGCCTGGGAACACACCTAACTATCTATATACCTGCCTGGGGACACACCTAACTATCTATATACCTGCCTGGGGACACACCTAACTATCTCTATACCTGCCTGGGAACACACCTAACTATCTCTATACCTGCCTGGGAACACACCTAACTATCTATATACCTGCCTGGGGACACACCTAACTATCTCTATACCTGCCTGGGGACACACCTAACTATCTCTATACCTGCCTGGGGACACACCTAACTATCTCTATACCTGCCTGGGGACACACCTAACTATCTCTATACCTGCCTGTGAGGAGCCCTAATTATCTATATACCTGCCTGTGGGAAGCCCTAACTATATACCTGCCTGTATGGAGGCCTAACTAGCTATATACCTGCCTGTGTGGAGCCCTACATATCTATATACCTGCCTGAGGGGAGCTGTACCTATCTATATACCTGCCTGAGGGGAGCTGTACCTATCTATATACCTGCCTGAGGGGAGCTGTACCTATCTATATTCCTGCCTGAGGGGAGCTGTACCTATCTATATACCTGCCTGAGGGGAGCTGTACCTATCTATATTCCTGCCTGAGGGGAGCTATACCTATCTATATACCTGCCTGAGGGGAGCTGTACCTATCTATATACCTGCCTGAGGGGAGCTGTACCTATCTATATACCTGCCTGAGGGGAGCTGTACCTAGCTATATACCTGCCTGCGGGAGCTGTACCTATCTATATCTGCCTGAGGGGAGCTGTACCTATCTATATACCTGCCTGAGGGGAGCTGTACCTATCTATAAACCTGCCTGAGGGGAGCTTTACCTAGCTATATACCTGCCTGAGGGGAGCTGTACCTATCTATATACCTGCCTGAGGGGAGCTGTACCTATCTATATACCTGCCTGAGGGGAGCTGTACCTATCTATATACCTGCCTGAGGGGAGCTGTACCTATCTATATACCTGCCTGAGGGGAGCTGTACCTATCTATATACCTGCCTGTGGTGAGATGTAACTATCTATATACCTGCCTGGGGACACACCTAACTATTTCTATACCTGCCTGGGGACACACCTAACTATCTCTATACCTGCCTGTGAGGAGCCCTAAGTATCTGTATACCTGCCTGTGGGAAGCCCTAACTATATACCTGCCTGTGTGGAGCTTTAACTATATACCTGCCTCTGTGAAGCCCTAACTAACTAGATACCTGCCTGAGGGGGGCTGTACCTATCTATATACCTGCTTGAGGGGAGCTGTACCTATCTATATACCTGCCTGTGGGGAGCTGTATCTATATACCTGCCTGCCTGCGGGTACCTATATCTATATACCTGACTGAGGGGAGCTGTATATACCTACCAGACTGAGGGGACATACATCTACATACCTACCTTACTGAGGAGAGCTGTATATACCTGCCTTACTGTGTACCATCAGTATATATGCAGGCATATAGATACATCCCCCAGTAAGTTTCCACAAATATAGTCCCCCAAAAACGAATTTTTCCCCGTTCATCCTATGTTTTTATTAGTCCGGCCCCCCCAAAACCATCGCACTTTCTCATGCGGCCCCATGGGAAAATTAATTGCCCACCCCTGGTCTAGATGGACCCAAACATGCATCCAAAAGCCTATGTTCTCATGGACCCAACACGCCATCTGAACATACCCTTACACACAGAAATTTTTTAAAATTACACATTTTTCATGATATTTTAATATTTTTCACAAATAAACAAGGATTGTTTGGGCCAACATATCTTACTAGCTTAAAGGGGTTGTCTCACTACATTGATTCATCTTACCTCAGTCCTGTTTTCTTGGTTTCACTTTGAATTCAAGGGCATGTTTCCTGGCTTCTACTAGGCTGCAGTAGATGCCAGGTCTGTAGCTATAGCAACCAGTGCTGGCAGCCTATCAGGATTGATCAAACAGGTCTGTAGCTATAGCGACCTGAGTTGCTGATATAGCCCATACAAGAAGGGATATATAGGAATAGGTAGGACACTGCTAATGGACATATATTGCAGAGGGACTTGTTTTTGCAAGATCTTTAACATAAAAAGCAATCCTTGTAGTGAGACAACCCCTTTAAAGCACAATGTGTCACAAGAAAAAAAATCTCTGAATCGCACAGATAGGTAAAAGTGTCAAAAAGTTATTCTCATACAAAGTGACAGATGTCAGGCCAAAATTGGCTGCGGCGGTAAGGGGTTAACAACATTACTTACTTTACAGTAATTGTCCCTTCCAGCAGTACTTCTTGTGATGGGAATACCCCTTCAACCTCTTACTGACATACAGTTAAGTCATAATGTTGGTAAAGGTTTATGGACCAGGCTCACTTGTCAATTCCAGTTCATATCGAACCGGCTGTTAATGACAGCTGACACCGTCTGCTAGCCGCTGAGATAGGAGAGAACTCTGATCCTGGTTATTTAACCAGCTACATGATGCGGTAACCACAACCATGGTCTCTAAATATTTAAAAGATGGTGCCACAGTCCATTGCAGAGCCCAATCATGCTTTTCCCTCGTCCCCCCGGTGCCGAGCGGTTGTCATGGTGGCTGGGGGCCTAATGAAGGCCTCCATGGCTACCATATTAGCATTCCTATTACACTCTGTTGCAGGGTGTCACAAGGGAGCCATATTAGAATGCTATTCTATAATACTGTAGAATTGTGATTTCAAATAGTGTGCAAGTGATCGTGCCCCATATTGGTCAGGTACCTTATGTGGGACTAAAAGTACAGGTTAAAAAAAAAGTTTGAAAAATATATATGGAAAAAAAAATTAAAATATATTAAAAGTTCAAAACACCCCTCTTTTGCCAAGTTAAACCTACTTGGTATCGCGTACATCGGATCTATTAAATTATAACATTAATTATTCTGCATGGTAAGCGCCATAGGAAAAGAGACAATGCCAGAATTGTATTTTTTAGCTACTTCATCTCCCTAAAAATATTTATTAGAAAGTGATCAAAAAGTTGCATGGATCCCAAAATGATACCAATAAAAACTCCGGTCACTGAAAAAACAAGCCCTCAGGTCTGTAGGTGAATAAAAAAAAAAAAAAAAAAGTATTTGGCAATAAAAAAAAATAAAAAAAATGAAGGTTTTATTTTTTTAAGAAGCAGTTGAACATAACGAGAGCACAACAAATTTCTTATCACCTGAAGTGCAGCAACCTGCAGAATAAAGATGTCAATTATACCGCACAGTGAACTCCATAAAAATGATCTCCTCACCCACACCCTCCCTGAAATTTTGCACAATTGCGGTTTTGTCTTATGTTCCACCTCACAAATGTTTTTTGGGGGGGTTTCCCAGTACATTATACATTAGGGCAGCATGGTGGCTCAGTTTTGCATTGTAGCGCTAGTGTCCTGAGTTGCAATCCCACCACAGACAACATTTGCAAAGAGCTTGTATGTTCTCCTTGTGTTTGGGTGGGGGGTGGGGTAAGTGTTTTCTCAGGGTAATCCGGTTTCTCCCACGCTTAAGAAAAAGAAACCATACTGATGTGTTAATTTGTAATTTAGACTGTAAGCCCCAATAGGGCAGGGACCAATGTATATAATGACAGTCTCTGTACAGCGCTATGTAAATGAATAAAATAAATCATATGGTACTGTTAATAGTATTGTTAAATAGTACATCTTGTCCTGCAAAAACAAGCCCTCATACAGCTGTATAGACGGAAAAATATAAAGGTTGTGGGTCTTCGAAGGCTGGAAGGGAAAAAACATATGCAAAGTAAAAAAAAATCCCTGCGGTGGCAATGGGATAAGTTCTTCCCTGGAAGCACCCAGCTGATGATTATAGGAGTTAGTCTAGCAACCAGTAAGGTGACCCCAGTGGACCTTTACTTCTGTGCAGATCAGCATGGACACCTTCTGCACTTTGAATGTGCCGTTATGTTGAATCAGCATTAACTCCGATACACTTTACATGAGAAGATGGGGGCTACAGTAATGGAATTGGGGAGTCTTGGTCAGGGATCCAGTAGATGTATTCTGTGCTGCAGTAGAAATGTAACATACAAGCAGATGCAGCAGAGCTGAATTTGTCCTGTAAAGTTAGGGTATGTTTACACGGCGTTTTGGATCCGTTTTTAGATGCGTGTTTGGATCCGTGTTTCAGTCCCTAAACGGACCCAAACATGCATGTAACAATGTGCAGTGTAATTCACATTGCTTTCAATGTAAAACACGCATCGGTGTTCAGACAAGTGATTGCTGATGCATGTTTTACATACGTCTTTCTGATGTGTCTCTCGGATCCGTTCAAAGAATTGTCATGTCAATTCTTGATCCGAAAGACGCAGCAGACGCCCTGTTTAAAACTATAGGGTGCGCTTCTGCTGCTGCCAAAACGCATCCAAACACGCGCCTGCGTGTTGGATGTGTTTTGGATGCGATTTACACCGTGCTTTTGGATGCGTTTTTCAGACCCAAAATGGATCCAGTGCCTTGTGAACATACCCTTGTGCATGTTTTATAAACTCTGTCTAATTTAAAGGGGTTGTCTCGCTACAATGATTGGGTTTTAATTTAAAGATCTTTAAAAAACAAGCAGCTTTGCAATATATGTTCATTACAAATGTCCTACTGATTTTGAGCTAGCCCTGTTAGTATTACTACATCAGGTTCTCAAATCTCTATAGTAGCCGACCTGTTGATCCTTATCTTACTGGCTGTCAGGTCTGAATGACTCATCACCTTTGAAGACAGGTCAGAGCAGAGAGCCCCTCCCGCACAGAATGCTTCTGTAGTGGAGGGGGGAGGGGGAGGAGGACTCTGGCCTCTGTGTCCGAGCTGCTTGGATTAACCCTGTGTGTGCCTGCTTCCTCCTGCTCTCTACACAGATAGATGTGACAGCAGTGACCCTGTCTGTTACTATAATCATGATATGTCTTTGGAACTGTGACTATACTAATACTATACAGATCAGGGGGCATGTGAATACTTTATGTTCTCCTGTATTAGTGAGACATTCTGAGTATAGTAACACTGCCCTTGTTGTTGCTGGAGATGTGGAGACTTGTAAGCTAAGCAGGGGATATAGGAACACATGCATCCCCTCTGCTCTATTAGCACACCACTTCACCTTCCTCTCTACACTCATAGATCAGCCCTCTCCTGCAACAGACCTAGGCAGGCACACACAGGGTGAACTCTGAGAGCAAACCCCCTCCCCCCCCCCCCCCTGTATAGAAGTTACGTAGCTGCCTGTTTGCTGATGGGAGGGGGGAGAGGGAGGGAGAGGGAGCAGAAGAGACAGACAAGCTAGCACGCCCCTCAGTTCAACTTACCAGGGACACTGACAGGCTGAAAGCTCGTAATGAGACAACTCCTTTAAGAGAGTGCAATAAGTCTACCTGCAGTCCCATGTGAAACCACATATAACACATAATAATGTCACCATGATTCGTTCTCCGTTCTCTGACGCATCCATATAAGACGTTCTTTCACTGCACATAGCTTTGAGTGCCCAAAGCTGTGTATAAAGTTACACAAGATTATTCTTTATGGATCTGGAGCTTTGTACAGTAGTATGCATGGCCAGCTTATGGAATATAACGCAGACCATTACATAATATTCCCCCCTGTGCTTCATGAACCAGAACATAAAATAAATCACCAGCTTGCTTTTACCGTTTTATTCTCTCATATTCAGTAGGTGCTAGTTTATTACATAATATTCAGCAATGCTCTGGTACTGTCTTTCACAAGTGAAAATTTATACCTTAAATCCGTCAGCTTCCGCAGAAAGTAAACACGCAATGTACATTCATTGGCCGCCAATAGTCTCCCACTTCTTCTGTTACATCCAACAAATGGACCTTTCATAGCTCCACAGTAAACACAGCCAAATGTAGAGCATTTGTCTATTTTATCCTCCGTCTGCAAAATTCCTTCTCAACTCGGAGATGGCGGCTTCAGAAGCTTCTCTCTAGACATAGGTAAGAGGCTTCCATAGCAGCGAGGAATGCAAACATATCGGCGTTTGTTTTCTCTGAGACACCTTTGGATCATTTCATTTCTGAACACCATAAACACCATAAATCAATCTCACAGATTTTCATAGCTCCACTACTGTTATTATTATTTGAGCATTTTTTCATTAGAAGAAAAAAAAGTTTGTATTAAAAATATAATCAAAAAATGAAAATGTCGAATTCATCTGTTTACAAATTATATTTGCATAATAGACATGAAAAATGTCCCAAAAACATAAAAGTAGCCCTCAACTGTATGACATAAATGAAAAAATAAAAATACAATACACTACCATTCGAAAGTTGGGGGGACACCCAGACAACCTTGACAAGGTTAGAAATAAAGATTTTTATTTGAAATAATAATTTTCTACTTCAAACTTTTGCTTTAGTCAAAGAATGCTCCCATTGCAGCAATTCCAGCATTGTAGACCTTTGTGATTCTAGCTTTTAATTTGCTGGGGTAATCTGGAGAAATTTCACCCCATGCTTCCAGAAGCTCCTCCGACAGGTTGGATTGGCTTGATGGGCACTTTTTGCATACCATTCGGTCAAGCTGCTCCCACAACAGCTCAATGGGGTTGAGATCTGGTGACTGCGCTGGCCACTCCATTACAGATAGAATACCAGCTGCCTGCTTCTTCCCTAAATAGTTCTTGCATAATTTGGAGGTGGCTTTGGGTCATTGTCCTGTTGCAGGATGAAATTGGCTCCAATCAAGCACTGTCCACAGGGTATGGCATGGTGTTGCAAAATGGAGTGATCGCCTTCCTTATTCAAAATCCCTTTTATCTTGTACAAATCTCCCACTTTACCAGCACCAAAGCCACCCCAGACCATCACATGACCTCCACCATGCTTGACAGATGGCGTCAGGTGCTCTTCCAGCATCTTTTCACTTGTTCTGCGTCTCACAAATGTTCTTCTGTGTGATCCAATCACCTCAATCTTCGATTCGTCTGTCCATAACACTTTTTTTCCGATCTTCCTCCAATGTCTGTGTTCTTTAGCCCATATTAATCTTTTCCTTTTATTAGCCAGTCTCAGATATGGCTTTTTCTTTGCCAGTCTGCCCTGAAGGCCAGCACCCCAGAGTCGCCTCTTCACTGTAGATGTTGACACTGGCGTTTTTTGGGTACTATTTCATGAAGCTGCCAGTTGAGGACCTGTGAGGCGTCAATTTCTCAAACTAGAGACTCCAATGTACTTGTCTTGTTGCTCAGTTGTGCAGCGGGGCCTCCCACTTCTCTTTCTACTCTGGTTAGAGCCTGTTTGTGCTCTCCTCTGAAGGGAGTAGTACACACTGTTGTAGGAAATCTTCAGTTTCTTGGAAATTTCTCGCATGGAATAGCCTTTATCTCTCAGAACAAGAATAGACTGTCGAGTTTCACATGAAAGGTCTCTTTTTCTGGCCATTTTGCGAGTTTAATTGAACCAACAAATGTAATGCTCCAGATTCTCAACTAGCTCAAAGGAAGGTCAGTTTTATAGCTTCTCTAATCAGCAAAAATGTTTTCAGCTGTGCTAACACACTTGCACAAGGGTTTTCAAGGGAAAATATCAATAGCTTTCTTACACAGTTAGCAGACACAATGTACCATTAGAACACTGGAGTGATGGTTGTTGGAAATGAGCCTCTATACACCTATGTAGATATTGCATTAACAACCAGACGTTTGCTGCTAGAATAGTCATTTACCACATTAACAATATATAGAGTGTATATCTGATTCATTTAATGTTGGCAATTCTTTCAGAGACGGACCCGAGCGGCGCTTTTGAAAGGCGCAGCTGCGATCTGTCATGTGAACGCTACTGCGCTTTTCACATAGCGAGCAGGGAGAATCTCCCTGCTAATTGTTTAGATCCGTCTCTGGGTCCGTCCTGTCGGTCCCAGAGATGGATCCATAAAGGGCTTGTAACATGGAGTGAAAACTCCGTGTGAACAAGCCCTTATTCAAGCTGTACACAGACTACTTTACATTGTATCAAATTGTCATATCTTCAGTGTTATCCCATGAAAATATATAATACAATATTTTGTACTTTTGTGCTATATCATATTTATCTAATGTAACTTACTTTTGTGACCCAGTTAATTACTGAGCATGAAAATGAATTCATTTCTCATCCATAGTACCATGACACCTAATGGTTTTTTTTATAATGGACATTCTCTGAAGTGAATGTTTTTAGGGGAATTATGCTGCTTCTTCTCAGCATAGGAAATAATAAAAGGATTTACAGTATTTGATATGGAGCAGGATTTCTGCTTACCTCATTCCCCCCCCCCCCCCCCATCTGCTTCTCCCCAAACACACACAGTCCTGTCAGAATGTATTCACTTAACAGGTTCGCTTTCAGACCCATTTGCCCAGGCCAATGACCATTACAGGTATAAGCCAGTGAAAACAAATTGATCAGTAATAAAACTATAATTAATGGTTGAACTTTACTGTTTATGCCAAACAGTGCCACAATTTGTAAAGCTAAAAGTCTCCCATAGGGATATTTACATTTACAGAAGGCATTGCCATCTAATAGGCAATTTTTCTCTCTGTTCCCAGCGAGGATGTTGCTGATGGAAATGTCTACCAGATCCTTGCTGATTTAATCCTTTTAAAACACCAAGGGCAACATGTTTGATTTTTGGCGCCCAGGTGCCATTTTTTTGAGTGCATTAGTAGTGTAGAATGTACTTGAATCTATGAACCTGTTCTACTGCGGGTCATAGATCTAGCATTTTCTAACTACAAAGCGACACTTCTGTCTCAAGTTAACCACTTTTAAAGTGATCTACCTGTTCCAGCAGTAATGCGTTTGGATTTGCTGTTCAAATGTCTTACATGTGTAGTTTCGTACGGTTGTAGTGTGCATGCCTCCAGCACGCCCCCCGATCTGAGGCGCATTACAGAGTGCTGCGGGTGCTCTGTAATGCTCCTGATATTGGAGTGCGCATCACTAAAAATATAGTGAACAGGGCTGTGCCAGTTTTTGGGCTGAAAAGACGGCAGACTTCTGGTGCAGCCCCAATTCATACATGTCACCCCAAGGGTTTTTGGGTGGTTTGAGAAGTTTTCTTTTAATCTGCAGTATGTAAAAGGTTTTGTAAAAGGGAATCTGCCTACCACCACATTATTCACATCCCGGCACTCCCTACAAACAGCTGATTTTTTGGGGGGTTTGTTGCGGACAGACATTTGGCCCGCAGTAATATTTAGACATCTTAAAGACAGCATGGAGTTGGCTCTTACAGGGATGCTGTTCGTCGTGGATCATGGAGTTCGGTCACGAGTGGAGGACCCCACCGATATGATCTCCATATACTCTAGTAGGGTTTATAGATAGTGATTGTGTTCATAAGAAAATCCCATTAAAGGATCAGAAAACCAGCTAAAGATTTATTTTCAAATTGATTATTGATGCAGCTTACATAGATTTTTTTTTTTTTTTTTGTAGTACCCCTATTTGTCACCATGACGAAAACTCACGTCATAGCATCTTCCAAGGAAGCCTTTTATGTCTGGCAATATCGAGTAGCAAAAAAGCTGACTGCAATGGAGATTAATCAGCTTCTGCGAACTAGAAAAGAGGGTCGAGAACGGTAACCATCACTATAATGTGCATCTATGTAACCAGCTCAGAAGCATGATGGATAGTTTATTATCGCTTCATTGTGATTTTGCAGGATGTTTCACATTGATGAACCCCCGTCTGGAAGTGGTGAAGGGCTCGTGGATTTCAATAAAGCTTTAGCGGTAAGCTAGCATTAAATCAGCAGCAATTTCAATTTGTTTCTGATCGTGCGCCAACCTTTCTCTGTTTAAAGGGGTATTCCAGCCTCATACATTTCTCACTTATCCATTGGGTATCCCCACCAAACACATATCATTGAATGCATTTAGCAAATCGTAGCCCTTATTATTTTAGTATCACTAAAACTGACAAGTGGCAGAACAGGGCACCTGGTCACACATGCCTCCACTTGCCACATGATCTTGGCCAAGAGCAATATGAATACAGTGGCACACCCATCCCATTTAACTTCCTTGAAAGTATCAGAAACAGCCAAGCTCGGTTTAATCTGTACCTGAAGACTAGTGCAACTTGATCCAGTGTCAGTGTAATATATATATGCATTAGAAAATTCAGAAAAACCAAGCCTTACTGTGCTGGCTGCATTATTGGACTTTTTGTCCAGTTTGGACAGCACATGGTTTAGAGCCTCAGCACTGATGCGTTTTTGGCTGTGTCTACATTCTCGGCCACATGTAAGAAACTGTTTAGGTCTAAAACTCACTTTATTGCCCATAGGTTACTGTGGGAAAAAGAGTGAGTTTTAGACCTAAACAGTTTCATACATGTGGCCCTATGTCTTTTAAGCTGGCCATAACCAAATGATGGCACAAAAGCAGTGTCTTCCAAGTCACCATAAAAATGCATACTCCTATCACCATGCATGTTTCTTTCACGTCTGGTGGCGGCTTATCCCCTGTTAACAAAGTATCTTCGGCATGCCTCATTCCAGAAGTAGGTGTCAGGGAATCGACTGGAGGCCCCCATATACATAAGACTGTCAGTTGTACCTACATAAATTCAAGTCTATGTGTAGTTGAATAGGGACAACATTAAAGGGTCACTTCCATCATTTTTTTTCACATATATAGGTAATTTTAATAAATAAATAAATAAATTGGGTGTCTTTATATAATTTTTAAAGTTCCCATGGTTTGTCTCTTTTTAACTTCCTCTCTGTGAGCTCTGATAGCATGGCAGGGAGGATTGCTTGACAGTTCTCTTCCAGGTTCACTAGAGGCCTGAGAGGTGTACCAGCAGAACCTGGTAAGTATGAGGAAAGCTTGAAACCTCCCCATTGCAGAAAAAGATTAACCCATTATCTTTTCATTTATTGCTTTTATCACTGCCTTGTCGATATAGTGCAATCTTTATCTAGGCCTATCCAGAGAACAACATAGCAATCATTCTGACATTACCTTCTATGTGTAGATTAGTCTGCCCTGCCAGGAGTTGCCCTACCAGGAGCCTTTCTTTTTATTATTACAGCTAGAGAAGGATAAGATTTTATATGTAAATATTAATGACGTAGAATTGCCGAAATAAAACAGATTTACTTTCAGAAATTCCTTTTAAAAAAATGTTTCCAGGAATATTGATTTTAACAAAAATACCCCTTACTGGTCGAAGTGTCCCATTAAAGGGGTTTTACCACAAAGGCACTTCATGCCTGGTTTATCCATCTTCAGCTTTCATTGTTCCCGAAAGGGGGCATGTGTGATTTTGTTTAAACTGCATAACGTGTGACCCAACAGGCTGGACATCACCATGCCTTTCCCAACTGTGTGTTCACTCTAGTCTGTATATGTAAAGAGCTGTGAATAGCAAAAATGTAGCCGAGTGGTTAGCACTTCTGCTTTCCAACATAAGGGTCCTATGTTCAAATCCCTGCAGGAATCAAACTTGTGGATTTATTTTGTCTCAATGCACATACCTGATTGAGGTTTCTTATATCTTTTTATTTATTTGCACTGTTTGACTAATAACTGAGGAGTACAGAGGACGGGAGTAAAATGACATCACCTGAGATTGAACACTCGCTCAGCAATGAGTGTCTGTGATTACTGAGCAGGGAATAGATTGTCAGTAGTTTTCTGAGAGGAGAGGTGATGTCTGAGCATGTCCGGCCAGGACTGAGGAGCTCTCGTCACTGGTCGTATCCCCTGGAGATGAGCTGTACACTATGGATTACTAAGGGAGCAGCTAAAACAAAAATTCTACAGAATTTTCAATATTGATGAATGGTGAAAATGTTTATTATTTCATTTGCAAGCTTTCCATGTCAATTTTACTTCATGACAAAACCACTTTAAAGGAGGAAGTAGCTAGCTTCTTACCCTACTTGGATCTCTGTAGAAATCTTTATAGTTTGCAGCCTGGGAACACAACTGAATAATTTTAAAACCTTTTACTTTGCTAAATTTAAATTTAAAGTTTCAGTTTAGTGACTAAACCCAGATTTCAGTCTTTCTGACAAATCAATTTTGCTTCACTTTTTTTCTCTTGTAAATGTTTTTTTTTTTTCCATTTTAGGCAACAAGAGATCTTATCTGCTCTGTAACTGCGTCTGATAGAGTCTTAATAGTGGTAAGGGTTCACATTATTTTACATTACAGTCCACACCAGACTCATGTACTTTAGAGGTGGCCACAAGGAGAGAAGAGGCTTCAAATCTGGGTGGCTTATCCTCATTCTCAAGGATAAGGTTCCTCTTGTTCACAGATGATCCAAGATTTAGAAGAAGTACACCAAGAAAAAATAGGCTACAAATTAAGTCACATACAATATACATAATAAAAATACACTGTCCAAATACAAACTACATATAATACACATTAATACAGAAAAATTGAGAAATATAAGGAATATTTAAATAAAGGCATTAAAATTACAACCATGGAAGTAGACACGTCAGATGAGATGGGAAGGGACAAAGCAAAGTGCAATAACTAGAAAAGTGATTAAGTATATGAAAAGTAACTAGCAAAAATTACAATTCTACCACACCTGGTACATATGCCCCCATCATTTGAAAGGAAGGTAGGATGATGCAAGCATGGCACCACTTTTCTTTTGTACAGAAAGAGTGTTTGTGCTACACATAAAACGAAAAAGAAAATGGATAGCACTTGCCACTCAGAGGTAACTAAGATGTTCCTGACCAATTTACTGCAGGGAAAACCCGCTTTGAAATCGATAGCCCATTCCCCCACCCAAACCCTTGCATTGGTTTAATATTTCCCCCTTCAGGGAAAAATTAAAGGGGGAAATAACCCCGTGGGTAAAAATATCATTAAACAAAACCTTCACATAATTAAAAATCCCCGAAAAGAACAAAAAATAACCGTATTTGAAAATGTTTTTTTGGGGTTGGGGTTTTGTCTTGTTATGTTCCCAAGTGTTGGAGCTATGGTGGTTACGGTAGCCTAGTAGTATTCAGATTTTTCTTTGGCACAAAAAACCCGAAAAACGCTCAGAAGACATGCCTGTGTCCCTTAAAAGCATAGCCCCAGATTTCCAATGGTTTTTCCCCCCCCCGGGTTCCATAAATTCTGCAAAGAGTAATAGTTTTAACTCCTCAGGTCACAAGACATTATGGGAACGGAGCTGAGAAGCTCAAGCGCCCTCTATTGGAAGGGAACAAATCCCAATTTGCTTTTGACCCCCCGGGTCTTTGGAAAGCAAAAGGGATATTTTGCCAACCAGCATCACCCATCTGTAACAAGGGCCTTTCGGGGTTTTGCCCCCGTCAGTACAGATCAGAGCAATGCTGGCTTGGCTTTAGTTGGGGGGCAGTGAGTGTTCAGAAAGGGGAAATCTCTCCCCTTTGGGGGAGCCCATATCGGCATGTGGAGATTCCAATTGCCTTTACAAATCCAAAGAAGCATCTGCATACCCAAGGCAATTTATGGGGAAAGGGGGGAAGGCTCAAAAAGCCCTCTATTGGATGTAACAAATCCTCCAATTTTGCTTTTGGGGCCCACTTTGGGTTTTTGGAAAGCAAAAAGGGTTTTTTTGCCAACCCAAACATCACCCATTTGTTGACAGCCATTTCAGGGTTTTTGCCCCCTCGTAGTAAAAAAGCAGAGCGATTGGGTTTGGGGGTTTTGGGTGAAAATTGGGGGAAAACCCAATGGGGGAAAGGCAAAGAAAGGGAAGAAACCTTCCCCCTTTAAGGAGGAAACCAAACCCCAAAAAAATCCTCAAAAGGTTTTTGGGAGGGAAATTGAAATTGCCTTTAGGGGGACACCCTTTGGGGAAAACCCCTCTGGGGGGGGGGATATCCCCCCCAAAGGGCATTATGGGGAAGGCCCCGGGAAGCCCCCCACCCCAAACGCCCTCCAAATTGGGATTTAAAAATTTTTTCCTTTTAATTTGGTTTTTTTGGGGGGCCCTTGCCCCCCCCCTGGTTAACCCCCGAAAGGGAGGGGCAAAACAATCCCCTTAAACCCTGGGCCCCCCCCGTCCTTACGAGGGTTTTTCCCCCGGCTTGGCCCCCCGAGGTTGGGGGGCCCCCCGCCCTGGGGGGGGGTTGGCTTAAAACCCCCTCAAGGCATAGGGTTTTTTTCCCGGGTGAGAAATTACTTTCCCTTTTTGAAAAGCAGTAAGAAATAATTGGTATTATTATGTATTTTTGAGTGCCATTGATTATATGGAACCAAAGGGGTTCAGGTACATAATATAAGATCAGAATAAGTACTATAACACTAAATAAACTGATACTAAAGGAGTGATGACCCTGGATCCCCCCCTGGGGGAAAGGTTAGGGACGGAGAAAGGGGTATATTTTTTGGGGTAGGGTAACAAGGGGTTAAATTTTAAATTGGGGGGCTCCTGAAGAGAAGGTTTTTTTAGGTTTTGTTGAAAGATGACAGAGTCTGATTTTGTTTTGGTTTGTGAGTTCCAGAGATATGAAAAGACCATTGATAATAGGGTCTGAAGGACAATTTCCCAAAAGAAAGTATATAGCAACATTCCCTAAAATACAGGCAGGGATTTTCTGCAAATCGAGACCCCCGTATTTTTAAAAAAAAATATTAAAACAGGAAAAGGGAAAAAGGGTGTTTGGAGGACCTGCATCAATGGGGTTTTGGGAATAACAAAACAATTAGGGCCCCTTTAAGCAGGGCCCCAAACATCCTGTGGTGGGGGGCATGAAACATTCTTTTTAAGAATACCCAAAACAAACCCAAATTTCCAAAAGGGGTCACAGACCCCTTCTCCCCCAAAAGGGAGTACTAAAAAAGCCCCCAATATTTTTAACTGGGTTTCAAAGAAAACAAATTTCCCAATTTTAAATGAACAACAGAGCGTCTTTGTTTTCACTTTTGGGGGGTTTCAGAAAATCATTTTTGGGGTAAATTGAATTGGGAAGAGTGAAAGAGAGACCACAAAGGCCTACTGTTATTTTCTAGTTTTGGAATTCTTCCTTATGTAAAGTGGAGGTGGAGATCTTTCATCAAAGTTTTAAAGAAACTTGATAATGAATAGTTTACTGTTTTATCCTTATGTATTAAACACCTGTCTTTTCTCATATTGAAGTATTGACTGTTCTCTTCATATTGTATAGGCACGTGAGTCTGGAAGTGTACATAGATACAGCTTACCAAACATGGTTCTTATACAGAAGTACAGCATGAGTTGCCGAGCGTACCAGATGAGCTTGAACTGCAATTCTAGGTAAATTTAAAATTTAAAGGGGTTGTCTCGCTACAGAGATTAGCTTTCAACATGTTGGGATCACTAAATTTAAGATTTTTTCCAAATATATTGCGTTGTTCATTTTTTTGTTTGTTAAGGAGCTACAAGTGATTTTATCACCTTCTGTGCTCTCTGTGGTTCCCCAAGTGACCGACTGTGTACTTCTCCCCCCCCTGCTGTTTGTTCTATCTGATATCAGGGAGTGACATCACAGGTCGGCAGTGGCAGCACAGAACTCCGGACAGTGAGAGCTTGTTTGTTATCTCATCTTTCAGACAAAAGACAGTAATTACTGCTGTTTACTTTACCTCAGAAGCTTCCCTGGTCCTGACAGCATGATATTTATTTAATTAGCAGAGGTCTGAATACAGGGAGCTCATATGCTAATTACAGGAAGTGACAGAGCAAAGCAGCATTATTTCATTCATGCAACTTATGAAACTTTGAGATGAGACAACCCCTTTAAATGGGGTCTTCCAACTGAATTTCCCTTCTCAAAAGCTCTTAGACTCTATTTTCCTTTTACTGTGACTAATAGATGAGGTCCCAAGTCAGAAATTGCTAAAGGGTTGTTCTAGTAGTACCAACAGCTCATTTTTCCGACCTCCTGGACGCTCCCTTTCTGTCCCGGTGGCCGTCCCGTTCATCTCGCCTGTAGCGCAGAACGCTGATCAGCCAGTCACGGGACGTGACGTTGTGGCCTGTGAAAGTTCTTTGCTACAGGTGAGATGAATGGGACAGCCACTGGGACCGAACGGGTGTGTCCAGCAGGTAAGTATGCTTTTTCATCTTCTATTTTTTTTTATCATGCCCTGTCTGACAAATGAGCTTTTGGAACTCCTAGAATACCCCTTTAATTATTATGGGCTCCTAAATCTGTAGGAGTTGCTAGGTGACGGCCTCTAATGGAAGCTATTACAGTACCCAAGGCAGTTGCTCCCAGCTTTTCACAGACCTTCAAGGCCATGTTACCAGTGCCGCAAGTACTTGCAGCCTGGAACTGTATCGGAGGCGGCTCAGTTAAAGGGAGATTTATAGTGGGCATACTGATCTGCTGCATGTATCTGTATGAGCTCATGGATATGTTTTCGGATGCAAAGTTTTATAAGTATTTTCACTTTTGAGGATATGTTCATCTTCTGGTAATCCCCTCAAAAATATTGTCTAAATAATATCTCTTCCATAGTTAGGCACTTTTGTAATACACTTTCATTCAATTTTGGGGGTGGATTCTACATTTCTATATCAGCTGTTTGATGACAGGAAAGTCAGTAGTTCTGTATCTTGACATGCTGGAGACAGCTTTGTGTCCAGCCCAGGAGATCAGGTGAACAAAGTGGGTATAGATTTTTTTTTAGGCCAGTCTTTGAAGCCTTTCTGCCTCACACGGCTTTCAACATGAGGCAGGGAACAGGGGTCATGCACTGAGACCGAAGTTGGGAGGGAGAAAGCTAGACAAGTCATAATAAGGGATCCAAGGGCTTGTACTTTATACAGGGTAAAGGGAGGCAGCTTTGTAACTGAAAAAGGACAAATTAGCGTAGAAAACAGAACATGAAAATAGAATTAGACATGCAATTTGAGTGGGTTTTTTTTCTTGGTTGACTCGACTACCCCTTTAAGTAGCCATTACAATGTTCTATGTTAACACATTGTGTAAAAGTAACACACTAGCCATTAGTATAATATTCAACACAGAAAAATGGAACATTATTTACGTAAAAACACAGACACATGGCCATACTCACAGCTCCATGGCTAGACATAAAAACATTCCCAGTAGGAGGTTACATACGCCACACGAGAGGTGCAGCACACTTGTGAACACTTGCTCATACAGATATCCTTGAGGATGGTAATCGGTTAGTAAAAAACTGCACGTTGGATAAGTATCAGTTCAAACCTGTATGCAGAAAAGCTGCAATACCATACAGGGGAGATTCGCCCAAATACAAAAATACTGAAGAATAACTACTGACATGCCTTATATCCTGGAGGAGGGTGATTGCTAGTATTACAGTCATGTATAGATAAGACTTAAACAGCGTGCCAGTTATATGGTTATGTGTGGCACACCATGCTGGCTTACAACCAATTGATGACATCTTTACTATTGGCTGGACGAGTGCCTAGCATATTTAAAGTGTCCAACATGAAAAGCTGACACCCTCTGCTACCTGATATTATAGGGGAAAACTATATACTGGAAAAATATCAAACATGAGGTAGTAGTTGATATTTTGGCCAAAGTACACAAGCTCATAACCCACATCAAGGGTCCTCATTTTCTTACGAGTCCCTACACTAGCCTTACTAGCAATTTACAAAAGCAAATTGCAGAAGAATAGGACATTATTTAGTTAAAAAAAAAAAAACAGACACAAAGCTTTTCTGCATATTGGTGTGAACTGGTACTTATCCAATGTGCACTTTTTTTTAATAGACTGCTCCCCCCTGGTGGATGGGTGTGTGAGCAACTGTTCAACTGTTAAATTTCTCCCTTGTGGCACTGGGGCTTATATTGTCTCCTACTGGGATTGTTTTTTTGTCCAGCAATGGAGCTGTGAGTGTGGCCTTGTGTCTGTGTTTTATATTATATCCATCCAGTGACAATGTTTTGATGTCTTTTCCAGCCGCCTAGCTATGATAGATATTTCTGGAGTGCTTACATTTCTGGACTTGGAAGCTCGGTACACGGATGATTCTGGGCAGCAGGTCATTGGCGAGCAGCTTAAATTTGAGCGTAAGGACGTCTGGGACATGAAGTGGGCCAATGACAACCCCGACCTGTTTGCCATGATGGAGAAGACTAGAATGTATGTGTTCAGGAACTTGGATCCAGAGGTAAACATGTATAACAGCAGTACTATAGTTATAGCCGGTGCCTTTTCCAGAAGTATTGTCAGAGCAGCTCTGCGAATCCTTTACAACAGGTATCCTCAAACTGCGGCCCTCCAGCTGTTGGGAAACTACAACTGCCATCATGCATTTATAATCTATAACAGTGGGCATGATGGGAGTTGTAGTTTCCCAACAGCTTTAGGGCCGCAGTTAGAGGATACCTGCTTTACAAAATGGTATACAGCTGGTTGTGTGATGGGAGGGCTGCATAGGATATGGTCAGGTCTCAATATAACATTACAATCTCTTATTTCTCTTAAATTCACTTGATCTCAGGAACCTATTCAAACATCCGGATACATCTGCAGTTTTGAAGACCTGGAAATAAAATCTGTTCTTTTGGATGAACTGTTAAAGGTAGGTGCTGTGGCTCTGCACAACGTTCTCCTTGGGGTTCAGTATCTGAACAGTTCCCTGGAAGCCCTGCAAAGAGTAGTATGTATAATTATTATGGTTTTTTTGTATGTGCAGGATCCTGAGCACCCCAACAAGGATTACAACATAAACTTTGAAATCCGTTCATTACGTGACAGCCGAGCATTAATTGAGAAAGTTGGGATTGAAGATGCTTCTCAGTTCATAGAGGACAACCCACACCCAAGGCTATGGTAAGAGCATTATGAGGCCAGTTTAGATCAATGTCATACTGTTACGTTTTTGTATCCGTATTAAAAGAATAACTTTCAAAATGTAGGGAACACTAAATGAAGACGTTTTCCAAATATATTGGGTTGTTCTTCTTTTTTTGTTAAGGAGCTACAAGTGATTTTATCACCTTCTGTGCTCTCTCTGGTTCCCCAGGAGACCGACCTGTGTACTCCTTCTCCCCTGCTGTTTGTTCTGTCTGATAGCAGGGAGTGACATCCTCACACAGGTCATGGTGGCAGTGTGAGAGCTTGTGTGTTATCTGATCTTTCAGACAAAAGACAGTAATTACTCTACTGTTTACATTAGCACAGAAGCTTCTCTGGACCTCAGAGAAGGTAATTTTTTTAATCTATACTGATAAACAGAGGTCTGAATACAAGGAGCTCATATGCTAATTGCAGACAGCTTGACCAGAAAGTGAGAGAGCAAAGCAGCATTATTTCATTCACGCATCCTATGAAACTTTGAGACGAGACAACCCCTTTAAGGACTGCAAATCCTGATCTAAACACAGATTTGCTAACCCGAAATCACAGTTTCATACATTCATACGATGCTGTAAGTTGTGGTCCATAAAACCCACACTCTGGCCAGCTGTATTACACACACACAAATGTGCCCATGTCACGCCAGTCTGAAACTGTAGTTTATATCAATGTTCTGTAATCACACAGTGTGATAACAGGGATCACTTTCTAGGTGGGCAATAGGTTTGTATGCGTTGGGAACATTGATAAGAGAATCTTTTGGTGCCAAAGCAAAACTGGCAAAAAAATACCTTTCTCGCCAATCATTCATTGGGGGACACAGCACCTTGGGTATAGGTCTTGCCTTCGGAGGCGGACACTAGGTGGAACAAACGTGTTAGCCCCGCCCCGACTGCCTATATCCCTCCTTCCAGGCTGATCAGTTTTCAGCCTAATGTCTGTAGGAGGCAGACGCTGCTCTGCAGAGTTTGTTGTTTTTTTTGTTTTTTTTTCTTTCCTTTTGCGGGAAGGTAAATTGAGCACACGGCCTCCCCTTGGAGGAAGGTGATTGAGCACACGGCCTCCCCGGGGGAAGGTGTTGAGCACACGGCTCCCCCAGGGGAGCCCCCTTGGGGGGTATTGAGCCACGGCTCTCGCCTGGGGGGGAAGGTGATTGAGCAACGGCCCCGGGCCTGGGGGAAGGATTGAGCACACGGCTCTCCCCGGGAAAAAAAGGGTGATTGAGCACAAAAAAGAAGGCCCGCTCCCCGGGGGAAGGGATTAGCACCGGCCTCGCCGGGAGGAAGTGATTGACCCCGGCTCTCGCCGGGGGGGTTAGAAGGTTTAAAAGGGGGGGGTTTAGCACAGGGCTCCCCTGGAGGAAGGTGATTGAGCACCCCCCGGGTTTTCCCCCCCCCGGTCGCGGCTCTCACCTGGGAGGGTGATTGAGCACTGGTCTCACTGGGGAAGGTGATCGAGCCTCTGGCTCCCCCTAAGGGGGCCTCAAGCTAAGGGGCACCGGACGCTGCCCCCCTGAGGGCTTAGGAACCCAGTCAGTTGTTTAGGGCGGTCTTCCTCCCCCCCGCTCCCCCCCCCACCCCCCGCACGTGGCCTTTTTGGATTCTGGTAACCTACCGTTGGTGTTTGGTACGAAGGGGTGATCCGCGACCCCGAAGACATCGGTTTGGTGAGTACCCCGACCTCCTCCGTTTTGGGGTTATCGGGGATTTTTCCTTTTTAAATGCTTTTTTTTGGGGGGGCCGCGGAATTCTGTTTTCCTGGGGCCCCCCGGTTTGCCCTTTTTTCCGATTGGGGGCGCCTCGGGGGTACATCCCCCCCTTTGCCAGTGCCGCCTGGGAGCGGACATTTTTGGCCCTGCGGCAGACTTTTTAGGGGGTTTGGCCCGGGCTGTGTTTTTCTCGCCACGCGGGGGGGTCCCAGGATGGGGGGGGGGGGGCATAATTTTCCCCCTATAAGCTGCCCTAGGAAGCGGACAGGTGGCCGCGTGGTACTGCGTTTGGGCAGCTATGCTGCCGCGGGGTTGCCGCCTTGGTACCAGGGTTGTTGGTCGGCCCTTGGCTGCTTGGGGTGAGATGGCCTCTAGGGGCTGCAGGTACCCTTCCAGCTTCGCGGCGCCCGGGACTGTGCGGGGTCGCCCCGCGAGCCGCCGACCCCCAGCCCCCGGCCCGTGTTGGGGGCCGAGCCTAAACGCCGTTTTTGCGGGTTCACGTCCCGGCTTCTTCCTGTGAGGAAGAAAAAGCTTTGGGGATGGTAAGTTACCCCCGGGGCCATCCCCTCCCTGCTCCCGACTTTTCGCCATGTCCTTTTTCAGGGCTAAAAGTTTTAAAGCGCCCGGCCCAAAACAGTGGCGACTTTCTTCAAAAAGGGGCCCAAAGCCACAGCAAATCTGGGGTGGGAGCCTTGGGCCTTTGGCCCTTTTTCCGCTCCCTACCATCCGCTGCCCCCGCCCGGGGCCTAAGGGCTAGGGGCCCTCGCTCACTAGCAGTGGGCCCCCCTGTACGATACCCCAGGTTACGGTTTTGGGCCCTAGGGGACAGCCGTCGTGCTCGCTGCCCAGCCCCGACCCCCAG
The DNA here is from genome assembly GCA_025379985.1 of Phyllomedusa bahiana. Lineage (NCBI taxonomy): Eukaryota > Metazoa > Chordata > Amphibia > Anura > Hylidae > Phyllomedusa > Phyllomedusa bahiana. The sequence goes on along the minus strand of JAODAL010022202.1, from coordinate 3,542 downwards.
GGTCCCGCGCCCGCTCGCCCCACGGATTTTGGTATGAGTGTTAGAGTTTCTCTGCCTCGTTAACACCCGAGCCTCTCCCATCAACGGGGTCGAGATAAAGCCCCAGGGCCTGGATACAGTTCTTCAAAGGGGGACTCCCTAAATTGACTCGAGCCAACAGAGATATGATGGGCAGAGCAGTCCAAGCCCTTCCGGCTATTGGGACGCATGAGAAAGCCCAGGCCTTAAACGGCCCCTTCTGGAGACTCCCCCTTCTTGGCTTTAGGCCAGAAAAAATTTAAAAAGCGGCAGCAGGGGCCAAGCCCTTACCGGGCTATTTGAAGCGGATGTGAAAGCCCCAGGCCTGAATACGGCCCCTTCGGGGAAGTCCCCCCTGGCCCTGACTTTGGGCAAGACGGGGTTTAAAAGGTGTGGCCAGCGGGCCAAGCACGAAAGCCGGGAAAGCTCCGGGCCAAAAACACCCTCGGGGGAGACTCCCCTTCTTGGTCGGGGCCAGACAGGTAAATGGAGACAGCGGGGCCCAACCCCTTTTTAGAGCTGTCAAATCCCTTATGAAGGGGTGAGGATGCCCTCAGCCCCAGGAGGAGGTCCCCTTTAAGGCTCTCCCCGCCATTTTCGGATCATTTTCCCCGCCGGGCTCCCACACTTCCTCTCTTCTGAAATGCCCATTCATCATGGTGTTTTTAAAACATCCCCATTAAGACCCCGTCTCCTTCTGCCTCAAGTTTTTTTCATTAACCTCCTCTCAGGGCCCCCGCAGTTTATGACTCCCCAACCACAAGGGATGGAACTCTCGGATCGGTCTTCTGTCATCTTTCTAAATTTTCTAACTTCACTAATTTCCTTATGCTCTTTTAAACCACAATCTATCTCCCCTTACAAATTCTCACCATGCAGAAAAAACCGCTCCTTTAATACCGGGAACCACAGAAACCATAAGTCCCACTCCCCCCAACTCCCCCCTCCTGCCCGACCGGGCTGTCAAACTTTACAATGAAACTCTCACAACCCCCCGGGACTTTTTGGGCACCACCCCCAAACACCGCACACCAGAGTCAGAGGGGCCCCCAGCCTTTTGGCACACCCTCAGACCTTTTTTCTCCAGCAAATTTTTTCCAGGTGGCGAGCGGCTGTGGAGAAAGTCAAAGCTACCTGCAAAATTTCTCCACTACAAATTCAGCTCGGGGACTTAAACACACGCCCCTTCACGCGCCAAACAAAAATATTTCACCTCCCTAAACTCCCCCTACAAAACAACCCAAAACGCCTCTTTAAAACCCCTTTCCCCCCCTCCTAAGGCCTAAAGCTCAGGCTCCGGTCACTGATTCTGTGCTAAAGACCCCCACTCACTTCAAAAAAAAATTTGAAAATACCGGCAACACATCACACCAATCCCCAAATAAACCCACCTTCCCTCCCCCACGTCCTCTAATCTACCGCACCCCTTGACCCGACGACAGGGGAAGAAGTGTCCAGGTTTTCCCCTGTTGCGCGTCCCACCACCTGCTCTACTGACCCCATTCCATCCCCCCTCGCCTTTTATTTCTCCAGCTTTTAAAAACTCTCACTTACTGCTATCTGTAACCCTCCCCTCTCCACGGGGATTTTTTCCCATCTCCTTCAAACACGCCACAAACCCCTTTTTACTAAAAAAGCCCTCTCTGGACCCCCCCCTTGCGATAACTACCGGACCAGCCCTCTAACCTCCCTTCATCCTAAACCCAAAAACGCTTGGGTTACTCTCGTAACCCCGCTATCCTCTACAACTCCTTTTGGGCCCCGTCAACCCCGGTTTCCGCACCCTAAAACCCCACAAACGCCTTAGTTAAAGTCCAAATGACCTCCAAACAAAAAAATCTGGGTAATACTCATTGAGCTTTTTTGGTCCTCTGCACATTTGACACTGTGGTCACAACTTCCCTCAGCATCTCAGCACATTGGCCTCCAGGAACCGCTCTCGTGTTCTCGTCCCACCTCTCTGACCGTCCTTCAGTTCTCATTTTCGGTTCCACCTCCTCTCCTCTTCCCTGCTGTTGGAGTTCCTCGGGATCAGTTCTAGGGGCCTCTCCTCTTTTCATTGTTTAAAAGCCCCCATTGGCAAACCATCTTTAAATTTGGGTTCCAGCCACCCATGCGGATGACACCCCTTTTTAAACCTCCTCCCCGGGGCATACTCCACCCTTTCTCAAAAACCCGTGACTGTCCCGTCCGCTGTCTCTGACATCATTCCCCCCACCTCGAAACTAAACCTCACTAAGACTGAACTTCTTGTCTTTCCCCATCTACAAACCCCCCCCCCCCCCCCCCCGTATTTCGGTTTCTGTATGTGGGTTTTCCACCATTTCTCCTAGGCACAGGCCCGCTTTGGGGGTTTTTTTTTGATTCTGATCTGACCCTTTTTTTCCCCCTAATCCAAACCCTTGCCCCTCCTTTTCAACTGCACCTCAAGAAAATCTCAAAATCCGCCATTTCTCACTGGGAAACGACTCAAACCTCATTATGCCCTTATTCTTTCTCGTCTTTGGGAAATTACTGCAAAACCCCTTCTTATTGGTCTCCCTCTCTGCAAACTCCCCTCTCCCTCTGCCAGAATCGCAGGCCAGACTTGTCTTTCCCTCCACCGCTTTTTGTGCCTCTCCCTGTCAGTCACTGCACTGGTTTCCCATCCATAAGATACAGAAAAACCGCACTCTCACCCCTAAAACTCTCCACAAGCTGCTCCTCCCCACACTCCTCCCCAGTCTTGTCTCCGCCCTACCCGTGCTCTCCGCCTGCTGAGATATCAGACTACATTCCTCAATCATCCGAACCTCCCATGCCCGCCACAAATTTCACCCGGGGGCCACCCAATTCTTGGAATATGCTACCGCGGCGTCACACATTCACAACCCCTCCCCAGTTTAAAGAGGCCCGAAAATACATCTTTTCGGTCTGGGGCCCCCCAGATCCCTAACGCATCACAACTCTGTCATCCCTTCACTTGGGCACCACAAGGCCCTTATCGTATAAGATGTACAGTGGGGGGCAGTTTCCCCATTTTTTCATGTAAACCACCCCCTATTTATGAACCTGGCGGAACCCTTTTAAACTTGGCACTTCTTACCCTTTTTCACCCTACACCCGAATAGATTTTTAACCTCCGAGCAGGGGCCCCACAAAATTGTGTCTCATTTTTAATACTTTTAATGTAAGATGTATGTTTACCCTTGAATTGAAATGCTGCGGAATATTTGGCGCTATAGAAAAAAAAATTATTATTATTTTTAAGGGCCAGGGGGGCACGTTTGGGGTTCCCCGCACGCCGAAATTTAGAACTGTTTGCCCGGAAGTGGGAAGCATCCTGTCCGGGTTTTTTTCCTACCAACACTTTAAATCCTTCGCCTTTTCCCGGAGGGTAGGGTCATAGTGGGGCGGGGTCCCATCGGGGGCCCCCCCGCACCCGGCTCAAGTAGTCTATGGCCACCCTGTTTTGATGCGGCGGTCCTTGATAACGCACAGACAGGGGTCCCCACGGGTTTTGTAAGCGCCTTGGGGGGCGGCCG